>WOVY01005605.1:0-116770 GCA_013436015.1 Rhipicephalus annulatus
TCTCGTGCAATACAACCTTACGAGTAATTGTCCTAGGGGCACTTGCCCTGCTCCAGGTGGTATTTCCGTGGGCAGCATTTTTGAAAGCAATGAGGATGTTCTAACTATATTTGAGTTTCAGTGTGTTATAGCGAAAGAACGACAAGCGTCTTTTATTGCTGAAGAAAATTGTGTTTTGCAAGAGCAAGCGAGGAGACTAAGCAATCGAAGGTGAAAGCAGACGTCATCTTTGACTGGCTTGCCAGCATTTTCACTCGTTGTTTGTACTCACATTAGAGCTCGCTTTTAAAATGCGAAGCATTTCTTAACGAACTTCGGTGACTTTGAGCGTATCTATCTATCTAGCCGCTTACGTTTGGGTGCTCTCGTGGTCACCACCTTAACTTGGTGTGAACCAAAATTAGCATGGGAGCGTGAGATGGTTTGACGAATATGACACGCTGATCAAGACATGAACAATGTCACATGCTGTCACAAAAGTCGTCAAACACTTCCCGCCAGACAGTGGCACGTACCCACGAGTGGGTTTGTGCCGCTGGTATGCGGGTATGTGCCACGGGTGATTGACACTTATTATCTACCCAGGAACGACGAGAGCACACATGGACAACTTCAACGTTCGAGCGTTAAGAAATACCCGACATCGGTAGCATCGGCCGGAGAAATGCAAAGAATAAATGTCAATGTTAAGAAAAACCTGTAATTGGAAGCGTTGACTCCCAGACGAATGCCAATAATAAATTTCAGCGTCCCAAAGAAATCAACCCAAGCATTTTGCGTGGCACTCAAGCATTCTACCACAGCGCTATACGCTAGACCTTTTAACTACTTTTCAAATAGGCGCTAGTCTTCGTGAAACGTCAATAGTGGTTGCAGTGCTGCCTACCAATTTTATAGACATTACATATGTACTCCTTTGACACAGCCGTTTCGTCGGGTTAACATCAATTGTGGTTAGGTACCATGCAGCTTAAATTGAGTTATAAGCAGAGTCCAAGGACAGCATCCTCGCGATTATCAGCGCTTCCTATCAGGTTCTCGTGTTTCTAATACGCATGTTCCCGTTAACATCGTTGCGCAAGTGAAAACAACTGGTTATATAAACATCTGCAACTCTTCAAGATATATCTGTGCGCGCAACAATTGTACATATATTTAGTGATTTTTCATGACGTGTCGCTCATTAAAAAAATTACAACATGGTCACCTTTCCTCTGCATGCTTCGCATAACGTTGATTCCCAGGTACGTGGGATCTGCCAAATTTTGAAGTATACACGCTAGCTTGAATAAACATAACATGCGAAGTATCTTGTGTCGGTTCCTTGATTCAATTATCACGGCAGAGTATAACTTTTGTCTGTTTCTATTTAACTGGTCCTTCACGTTCCTTACTTCTCATTTTCTATAGGTTAATCTGATACGATGCTGCCAACGTAGGTGACTGAACTCAGTTGAAGTTGAGTCTACGAACCAATCACTGGGTTTAACGGAGACCTATGAGAACGCAAATAGTCATAAATATGGAGCTTCCGTAATGGGTGCAACACTCTTTGTGGAAGTTTTTTTCTTTCTAACAGCAACATTCGCTGCGTTACCGCAATATCCCCTTGAAGCGCAACCTAATGATGTTTGCATGCAACATGAAAAATGTTCGTGTGCGTCCTTTTCAGATGAATACTAACATTCATAGCAAAAGTTTCACCTCACTCTCCTTCTCTATCTCTCTGTATTTTGGTGCCAAACTTCATTAGATAAAACTTCGACTGCAGAATCTATGCATTTATAGTGTCCAACCAAATCTTGCAGCGCACAGGCTGTTTAGTTTTATACCGGGTACTTGTGTAAAAATACGTGTACAGTATGCCCTTTTGGCAGACTTACTGCATGCATGAGCCGCTGGGCGCAGGATCTAATGTGGTAGTAAGTCATAGTATTTATTTTGTAGTCGCTAACAGGCGCGGGCGCCACCCCGTTTTTCGGCATACTTAAAGAGAGTGAACGTGAGTTTCTTCTTCCATGCGAGTCGTGCATCGGGACCCGGGTAGCGCCAACGTGACCGTGGCTCTGTGTGCTTCAGGTGGCTTCCGAGCCAATGCTTTCAAAAGTTTATTCTGCCTGTATGAAAGAAGAGAGCCCCATTTCGTCATGTACGTCTGCGCTGACCACAAGACCTATGCCGACAAATTTTCGGGCAAACGCGCCCACGCGTGTAGACAAGGGGTCAAGTATCGCATATTGGATAGCGGTATAAGTTGAGGCGGCGCGCAAGATGATATACGGAACTTCGCAAATGAGCGCAAGCATCGTCCTTGCGTCAGTACGCACCACAACCAAAGGGAAACTGACACAAAAATTTTGGCCCTTCATCCTTTTTTTTGGAATGTATCCCTCGAGGCCTGATAGTCACGCCCTGGTTTTCGTTTAGCGCGCGGACAGATAATTATTTAAGACTTATCACTACATGGAGGCGGAAATGTTGTAGGCCCGTGTGCTCAGATTTGGGTGCACGTTAAAGAACCCCCAGGTGGTCTAAATTTCCGGAGCCCTCCACTACGGCGTCTCTCATAATCATATAGTGGTTTTGGGACGTTAAACACCCACATATCAATCAATCAATCAGACTTATCACTACCAACCTCGTAATCTATGAAGGGTATGTATAGTGGTTGGCTATATTCTGAGCATTTCTTTATTATCCGATTGATAGTATGAATATGGCTGATTCTTCATTAGCCTGTTAGAAATCCTGCTTGTTCCTTTGGTTGATTGATTTTTAAGGTTGTACTAATTTTGGTAGCAATTACCTTTGTAAATAGCTTGTGTACTATGGAGAGCAAGCTGATCGGCCTGAATTTCTTCTGTTCTTGTCACCTTCCTTCTTATGTATTAGGATGATGTTAGCATTCTTCCAAAATTCGGGTACTCTTCCCGTCAGGGGGATACGTCGTAAACAGGGTGGCAAGTTTTTCTAATACAATTTGTCCTCCATCTTGCAACAGATCTAATGTTACCTAATCCTCACCAGCAGCTTTGCCTCTTTGCATGCTCTCCAAAGCTTTTCTGACTTCTTCGATCATTACTTGTGGGGTGTCATCTGGGTTGCTGCTAGTTCTTGTAGTATTGAAGTCGTTGTTGTCCCGACTACTGTACAGATCTCTGTAAAACTCCTCCGCTATTTTAACTATCCTATCCATATTGGTAGTTATTACCTGCCTTATTTTTAGTTATTATTTTGCCTTCTTCGTTCCTTAGTGCATAAATCCGATTTTTGCCTATCCCAAGTTTCGTCTTCACTGCTTGGACGTTTCCTCCGTTTTGCAGAGAGTGTTCAATTCTCTCCATGTTATACCTTCTTACGTCGGATACCTTACGTTTCTTAATCAACTTCGAAAGCGCTGCCAGTTCTATTTTGTCTGTTGTACTTGACACTTTGATGATTTGACGCTGCTTAATGAGATTCTTCGTTTCCCTTGAAAGATTGCCAGTGTCCTGTCTAACTACCCTGCCTTCAACTTCGTCTGCGCACTCCGTAATGATACTCGTCAGATTATCATTCATTGTATCTATGCTAAGGTTGGTTTTCTCACTAAGAGCCGAATACCTGCTCTGAAGCGAGACTCTGAATTTCTGTACTTTCCCTCTCAGTGCTAGCTCATTGATTGGCTTCTTGCGTATCAGTTTCGGTCGTTCCTTTCTCAAGTCTAGGCGAATTTGAGACCATACCATTCAATGGTCACTGCATCGCACCTTGCCAACCACTTCCACATCCTGCACGATGCCTGGGTGTGCACTCCTTATAAAATCTATTTCGTTCTTACTTCTTCCATACGGGCTTCTCCATGTCCACTTGTGGTTTCCTCGTTTTCGGTAGAAGGTATTCAAAATCCGTAAATTATTGCGTTCTGCGAATTCTACTAGTAGCTCTCCTCTGGCGCTTTTAGTACCGATGCTATAATCTCATACTGCCTGGTCTCCAGCCTGCTTCTTCCCTACCTTTGCATTAAAGTCTCCCATCGGTATTGTATACAGTGTTTTTACATTACTCATTGCTGATTCCACGTCTTCATAGAAGCTTTCAACTGAAGCGTCATCAGGGCTGGATGTAGGCGCGTAAGCCTGTACCACCTTCATCTTGTATCTCTTATTCAGTTTAATTACGATACCTACCACCCTTTCATTAATGCTATAGTATTCTTCTATGCTGGCAGTTATTTTTCTGTGAATTAGAAACCCCACTCTCAGTTCTCTTCTGTGAGCCAAGCCCGGATAGCAAAGGACGTGCCCATTCTGTAGCACCGTATAGGTCTCATCTGTCCTCCTAACCTCACTGAGCCCTATTATATCCCATTTAGCACCCTCTAGCTCCTCGAAAAGTACAGTAGGACTTCCCTCACAAGATAAGGTTCTAGCGTTAAACGTTGTCAAGTTCAATTTACAATGGCAGCCTGTCCGGATCCAGAGATTCTTAGCACCCTCTGCTGCGTTGCAGTTCTGGCCGCCGCCGTGGTCAGTTGCTTCGCAGCTGCTGCGGACTGAGGGCCGGGAGTTATTTGACGTACGCATGTGGGAGGTAGTGGCCAGATACTGCACCAGGGTGGCCAATTCTTCTCTGATGTGGGAATGCGTTCCCGGTGGTGGTAACCGGTGAGGCCGCACCCCAGGCCTCGTAATGCAGTTCCATCAACACGCGGATTTTTTTATCCGGTTGGGAACTGCGTGGCACCGGGATTTGAACAACGGACCTTTTGCATGCGAGGCGGATGCTCTAACCACTACGCCATCGCTGCTATTAACCACTACGCCATCGCTGCTATATTAATAACACCGTACAAATAAATACACAGAATGAGTCTACTTGGCTCTTTCACTGCGTCCTCTGCAGTGCCTGACACAATATTATTCTTGCCGAATCATTGCTTTTCAAAAGTCACCACTAGCAAGACCACCAGCAAGCAAACGACACCACCAGCAACGCTGTAAGTCTTGCTAGATGCAAGCGCTGAAGGAAGGTCAGTCTTGTATGAACACCTCTAGTACAAGACTGTGGTTACATTGCTGCCGTGCTAATGTTTGGGTTCTCTACGAGGCACTTCGCTCTATAGGTACAAGGGCTCATGAAAAGCTGAAGTCGACAGACTAGCCAGTTATGGCTAGTGTGTTGGCTAAAGAGTGGCTAAATCTTAGGGATGCATTGAGATGAAAATTCGAATAGAAACCTCCCTGGTTTGCCTGTCTCAACATGTGCAATCACAAGGGTTCTCCTGGTGAAGCTATGGGCATTCTTCCATGGTCCCTGCCAAATTCAATTGATTAATGTCGATAAAGTTATTGATTACACGACTGAAGGCTTGAGGGAGTAGTAACTCAATTACAGTGGCACTACTCAGTAAAAAGTAATCTATCAGATACTAAATTGCCAAGAACAAGATTCCAAGTACAATTACACATAGGTTATCACATACAGATGATAATATCCCAGTGAAATACCAGACAACGTGAACACATAATATGCCACTCAAGCTGGAACATACACACTAGCATTCCAGGCCAGAAAGAATGCTAATGTGCACATAGTAAGTGTGCACACAACTTTTTGATTGATATGTGGGGTTCAGCATCCCAAAACCACCATATTGCACACAACCTTTTGCTAGAAGCAAATGCAACAATGCCGAAAGTAGTTTACTGGAAGTAATCTACTAGTTCAGTTTCATATAATGTTCCTCCTTATTATCTCTTTAAGAACACTCGTCCACTCTTCTGGACATGAAAAACAATACCCTAAGAAAAAAAAGAAAGCAACACTTTCGGATAGATGTTATGTTTTAGATAGCACACTAGTGAACAACAGCCACAATGACAAAAAAGAAACACAATAGATACCTAAACCTTGAAAAGGAGACCAAAAAGAAACAATGAATCTGTTTGGACTGATGTATTACTTTTTTGAAAAGTCTATGGTTTTTTTTCAGCATCACAGGTTTATTAACAGATGAGAAAATGATGGTCGAAAATTCAGTATTGAATGCCACACTGAAATTTCAACACATCAATGCCAGCATGACGTCAAAAGATTTTGAAATGACTTGTTTCATTTAAATGAGAACCATTAGACAGTCAAGCCAAAGGAAAGTATAAAAAAAAATCATTTCAATTATTTATGAAATAAATGTAAAGAAATTAAAGTGGGCAAAAAGAAAACTTGCAATGGAAAAGACCGAACTTGTGCCTAACAAAGAAAAACGAGCCCTTACTTCTGATTGATTGATTGATTGATTGATATGTAGGGTTTAACGTCCCGAAACCACTCTCGGATTATGAGAGACGCCGTAGTGGAGGGCTTTGGAAATTTGACCACTTGGGGTTCTTTAACATGCACCCAAATCACAGCACATGGATCTACAGCATTTTCGCCTCTATCGAAAATGCAGCTGCCGCAGCCTAGATTTGATCCCACGATATGCAGATCAGCCGGCGAGTACCTCAACTACTGGACCACCGCAACGGTGCGCACCCTTGAAATCTTTGCATTCATTCTTTCATAGCGAGGGTGTTGTTCCGGCAGACTTGTAATGCCTTCGGGTGATATGCGTGGGATTATTGGCCAGCTGCCAGCTCGTGAACAGATACCCCATCTAAACTATAGCTACGTACAAAACACAGCGTTACACGTTACCTTACTAAATCTTTGGTAACTCACAAATATAACTGGTGGAAGTGGTCTTACCGGTGAATCCTTACGTAGGCGAAGCCACTGAAGTACCAGCGTGGGCCGGCCTAATTAGAACTAATAGCAGCTTGCCGTCATCGGCTAGGTAACGGCAGGCCCATCTCGGGCCGACGTCAACCAGACGTCATCGGAATAATGCCACCAAGCCACCATCAGCCCGACGCCGGATAGGCGGCATGGCATCAATACTGCCGAAATCGGTCCTATGCCAGCGTGCTGCCTGGGATAACATAGAAACTGATTGATAGATAGGTGGGGGTTTAACGTCCCAAAATCACCATATAATTATGAGAGAGCGCCGTAGTGAAAAGCTCCGAAAAATTTGACCACCCGGGGTTCATTACTGTGCACCCAAACCTGAGCGGATGGGCCTACAGCATTTCCCCCTCCATCAGTCCATCGGAAATGCAGCCGCCGTCGCCGCGATTCAATGCCGCGAACTGCGGGTCAGCACCATGGTGGGGCTAACACCACGGTGGGGCTAACATAGAAACTACTGTGTTTACGTTGGGCAGTATAGCAATTATGCTTCTGTCTTTGGCCTTGACAGAACGTAATTGTTTCCGCTACGAAAGCACAAGCTATAATCGCTACGCTCTTTATGTTCCGTACTTTTGATTGTTGGCAGGCCGCACCCTTACACCGTCGTCATTCGCCTTCTTCTCCTAAGTGCCTTAGTTAGGGTCAGAAGCGACAATGAAAACCTATACGGTTTCTCGCATAATTGCAGCGGCACTTGTCGCAGCCTTGTGGTTTACATATAACCATGAAGACGGCATTCTTTGAAACGGTGTTCGATCTCTGAGGCACGACACAACATTAGCCATGTACGTGTGCGCTTCTACGAAGTCCCATCGTAATATAAAAAGTAAAGCCAGACGTGACCATGTCTCTGAGCAAAACTGTGCACTCGCAGTTCTCGCGCTGTGCGGAGGTTACTGTGTTTTATAAACCACAATAAATACGTTTTTTCTACGAACACATGCGAATACTTGAAACAAATTTCGCAAAATGAGTACGGACCGTATGCATTTGACGCGCTCTCGTCTCCCTAAAATTGAAAGTTTTATATATAGCATGGAAAAAGAAAAAAAAATATATGACAGAGTCAATAGGCTAAGCTAGGACGATATCGCTGCCGCCCTAAGCATCCGTAATTTCATTGAGCAAAATTAGAATAATGTTTTCTTTCTTTTTTCAATCCCCAACATGCCCTAACTGGGTTAAAGATGGTGATTGGCGTAGCTAGTTGAAACTTGTTTAAGAGAAATTAAAAGATGTTTACATTGTTTTTTTTTCGCGCGACAAGTTTTCTCGAATATTGAACCAACTAGCTCAAGAACACTTCTTGTTGACCTTTAACTGAGTTGAATCACGTTACATCCCTGAAGCAAGTGCACTACGTACGCTTCAGATATTCAAATGTTATAGCCATAAAAATAACTCCATTATTCAGTGTGTTGAAGCAGTTTGGAACATATAGAAATTTAAGAGTTAAGTCTAGTTACTAACATTCAACTGATTTCCACCTGTAAAAACAGGCGCGGTTTGCGCACGCATATTTCTAAACCAATAAAAAGCAATAAAAAAAAGTGAGGACTGATTTATGGCGGTAATTTCTTTAGAAGATCGCTCCGCTTACATATGTAAAAATTGATTGGTATGTTATCGGTACCAGGAATCTTTATGCAACCGACTTTTAGTGTGAGGTTCAGCACACCCTGTTCGTTTAGCGCAACATCAATCACAGAAGATTGATTTATTATAATGACGTCAAACTGAGTTGCGAAAGCATCATTTTTGTATATACTATAGTAAAAACGGTTGAGTGACTGGGCCCGTATCTTTAATGATGCTGTTGGTATGTCGGCTACAAGATTTGTAATCACTATAGCGTGATAATTTGGTGTAACGTCATTGATTGATATGTGGGGTTTAACGTCCCAAAACCACTATATGATTATGAAAGACGCCGTAGTGGAGGGCTCCGGAAATTTAGACCACCTGGGGTTCTTTAACGTGCACCCAAATCTGAGCACACGGGCCTACAACATTTCCGCCTCCATCGGAAATGCAGCCGCCGCAGCCGGGATTCGAACCCGCGCCCTGCGGGTCAGCAGCCGAGTACCTTAGCCACTAGACCACCGCGGCGGGGTTGGTGCAACGTCATTATTTCTAGTACTTCATCAAGTGAGTCAGCATACCAGAACCCATATATATAGTCGCTGAAAATAAAAAAAAAACTTCTTTTGAAGTGAAACTCCTGATTAGGGAAATGCTTGTGTTTACTAATAAAAAGTGCTACAACGGCTATTGTCATCTAATAACTAATCACTCACTGTCGGGAAGTTTTTAAAGTGTATCATTGGAAAACCTCGGCTTAAAAAACCACTTTCGCAACCACACTGCTACCACGCCAGAAGATTTGCGGCTGTAAAGCTTGAATACAGTCCCTTTTTGAAAGGGCATAAGAATGTCTCCGTGCTGCAAAAAGTCACGAAACTGTCAGAGTTGCACGACGAGTTACTGCTTCCGTATGTGCGCACATGGCTTTCTGCTTTTTTTTTTGCCCACACAGATGCTAAGCACTCGAGAAAAAATCTGGTTGACGTTGCGCACTTACGATAATACACGGCGGGACTGCATCTACTGGCTTAACAATGGGCTCAACAGCACCGATTACGACTTCTTTTACTGGGAGCGAAGGGTAACAAGACCAGGTGGTTCGGACACTGGAGTATTGTAAGTGGCTTTCAGTGTTGATGAAATCATTGTGATGCATGAACACAGACTTGCGTTTCAGTCGGAACTTTTGAAATGCCGGCAACACTGCAACTTTATGCCACGCTTGATTTTTGTCAGCTAGAACAAACGTACCGCCAAAAATCCGGGGTATAATCCAGATTTTGAAATGGTACACTGAACGAGGCCATGGCGCCAAATTTTCATTTATAACCTCTGTTACATGCATTTTTAAAGGCCAGTCTGGCGATTTTTCGAGGTCACTGAATCTCAATGAAATTCGCTGGGCATGTTCCTTTGTACATTTTAGTCCTTCATGCAAAACCACAGGTTGGAGTAATGCACAGATCAATTGCCAATGTATTTTAAAGACTACCTTGAAAAGCTCACCTCGCTTGCCAGAATTATTGGCAACACTGTCTGTATGATGTCATGTTAGGCATGTCAATAAAAGTGACGCAACCGATGACACCGCTATTTTGCGCCGCTACAGTGTTTATTGTGCTTTCCACAAGGCGATGGTGGTGGTGTTTGGTACGGGTATAGCACGCGAATGGTTTGTTCCTTCCTCTGTGATCTTTGGCCGGTGCTTCGCTCGACTGGCTTCCACACTTCATACCCCGCGCCGGCAAACCAGTATACGACCTCCGGCTCTACCAAATTGTACGTCATACGCAGACAGGGCGCTCGGTTGGGTTTCGGTTTCGAAATTGCACATTTTTGCTTATTAAAAATTATTTTCAAGTTTTCTGAGCATTCGAGCAATTGGGCTCGTCACAAGAGTGTCTCGTGAACTTAGAAACAGCATAACCTTGGCGTGGTCGAAAAGTCGCCGGAGTTGGCCTTTAAGCTTTGCCGGTTCACAGAGAAGCTTGCGAAGTGACAGTGCAACAGAATTGACACTTTGGCTAGTTGGTTGAGATGCATAGTATGAATTTGGTTATACCATGCACGAAGAAACCCAAAAGAACACACAACAAGTGCTTGGCGTGTGTTACTTCGTGTCTCTTCGTACGCTGAAACTACAGCTATACCATAAATATCAGCGCATTTGGTCGAGTGCGTAGCTTTTACCCAGTATTTTTCTAAAGACGCGAGCAGCACGACAGTCTGACAACACTGGCGCTCTCGTGACCCGTGATTGAAGAAGCCACTTGGCTCAAATAAGATTAAAGAAAAATTGCAATTTTTTAATCCTCCTTGTCTTGGCTTTGGAGCGTCTACTTTTTGGTCACGAACTTTGTTTCGTGATCCGCTGCGCGTACCACAAATACGTTTCGGTCATTTCGGCTATCTTTGGCTCTGAATTTTAAAAAAAAAGGATTTTGAGGCGGCTGAAACTAAAGTGGCAAACGACTCAACATTGCAAGGATACATTGACGTCACACGCACCATGGCAAAATAGCGGTAGGTGGCGTTGAGCGAAGCTTATCGGCGGCGATTTCTAGCGATCACATCGCGATGAAGTATCGTTTTTATTATCTATTTTAATATATTCACAGGCAGAATAAACCTTTCACTCCTGTGTTTCGCTGAAAACCACAATTTGTCATGTTATTCATGTCATCTTCCCTTTAACAATGGGTATGTGCGAAGAAAGTGTAATACGTCTAGGCCACACATTACTAACAAAAAGGCTCCTCAAATGTTGTTCAACGCGTGTATTTACTTGTTTCTAGCTTACTTTACTACTGTTACATAATGCTGTGGCCCGCCGACTGAAAGGCTCCTGCGTACGTAACGGAACGCTTACTACACTCGGCAAAAACTTTCTGTGGCAACACAGCCAAGGCTACGAAGCCCCAGCTCACTTTTGTTTACTACGCATCTGCATGTAGTCCACGAACGCTAACTTTTGCGTACTGCGCAGCATAATGAGAAATATAAACAGTAAAGATGGGAATATTACGCTCAAACTGTTCGAAATATTATAAGAAAGGATCGTCCATGTAGATTTTTGGCTCATTGCTGTTTCAAAGTGTCCGGTTTTGTAGTGCCTTTTACAATTTCTATGGCTTGGTAAACAATGATGGCGTTGCTCGGTTGCAGCAAGTTCAAATCGAAGCTTGTGAGCGAGCATGAGTGCGTGTTCATTAGGCGACCTGTATTTGTCGAGTAGGGAGAAACGTAGAGTGTGGTGCTTCGTGAAACATTTTGTTTCCGGCACATGCAATGACCAAGTTACACCGGCAACCTGTCACTACTAAGCAACACCAGCTTTTTAGAAGAAAAATGGCGATTCGAAAATGCACATCGAACAAATGACCCTTTTCCAGAATTGCGTCGCACACGTGGTCGGTGTTTCAGCAGCCTAACGTTGTTAATATTAACACAGCTACCGTCGGCGTGTACGAAGGGAGTCTTGCCTTGCGATTTGCCAGAGTAACAAATGCGTTTCTGTATACTGCCCTGTTGACCATACAAGAACAGCGTTCTTGACAAGTAAAGATTGCGGTTAACCGACTTGGATTCACGAATGTTCGGCCCCCGATCATAACCGATCGATGCCAAGATTTCTGCTTGTTATCACTGCCTTCGCGTCCCATGTCAAAAAATAACGTGAGTGTCTCCAGAAAACTCTTGCGACTCTAAAAGAAGAAATAAAACAATACTGACCGAGTATGCACAAAAATTTCGGAGATGGCTTTTTGGCTTTGCGTCATTCCAATCGCCCAGTACCTGATAGATCGTACTTTTATATGTGAAGAATTTCACAGTGAGTGAACTTCGGCGACTTTGCGCGTGTCTATCTATCTATCTATCTATCTATCTATCTATCTATCTATCTATCTATCTATCTATCTATCTATCTATCTATCTATCTATCTATCTATCTATCTATCTATCTATCTATCTATCTATCTATTTAGGCGCCTGCGACTTTTAGTTCTCCTGGCCGTTTCGATAATGATATGGATACCAAACTTGGCGTGGCGTAACATGTCTGTTTGAAGAACTTTTTTGCCTAGTCAAAACATGAAAATCGTGACAATATTGCCATGAATGTCATGATTTACAATTGATGGTCCTGCAGCTCTTGCGGTGGTTTCGTTCACATGGCATGTTGAAAAACTGGTATTGTATGACCTGAATGCTTAGCAAACACAACCGAAAGACCGTAACATGAAAATCATCACATGCGTGTCATGTCACAACATGACCATATGCCAAGCCCATGATGCGCTGGCAGCCCTTTTTCTATCTTCACTTATACCAAATTTGGTATTACGGGACGTGAATGAATTACGAATGTATGATAGTGGTGCAAACATTATAAACATTGGATGCGTGTCAAGTACCGGCATGACTACACGCCACGCTCATGATGCGCTGGCAGCCGTTTTGCTAGCTTCACTTATACCAAATTTGGTATTAAGGGACGTGAACGGATGGCGAAGGTATGATAGGGGTGCAAATATGATAAACTTGAGATGCCTGTCATGTACCAATATGACTACATGCTACGCTCATGATGTGCTCGTGCCCGTTTCGACAGCTTCACATGTACAAAACTCGGTATTACGCGACGCGAACGGACGACATAGGTAAATGACACATATAAAGAAGATAATCACGACATGTGCGTCATGATTGATTGATTGATATGTGGGGTTTAACGTCCCAAAACCACTATATGATTATGAGAGACGCCGTAGTGGAGGGCTCCGGAAATTTTGACCACCTGGGGTTCTTTAACGTGCACCCAAATCTGAGCACACGGGCCTACAACATTTCCGCCTCCATCGGAAATGAACATGTGCGTCATGTAACAACATGACTGCCCCACCTTGGTGGTCTAGTGGTTAGGGTACTTGGCTGTTAACCCGTAGGTTTCGGGATCGAATCCCGGCTGCGGTGGCTGCATTTTCGACGCAGGCGAAAATGCTGTAGGCCCATGTGCTCAGATTTGGGGGCACGTTAAGGAACCCCAGGTGTTCGAAATTTCCGGAGCCCTCCACTACGGCATCTCTCAGAATCATATGGTGGCTTTGGCATGCTAAACCCCACATATCAACCAATCAACAACGTGACCACATGCGACACTCATGATGTGCTCGCGGCCGTTTCACTGGCTTTACATATGCCAAATTTGGAAATACGTGACGTCAATGAATGACGAAGGTATGTGACTGGTGCAAACTTGATAACCACGAGCTGAGTGTAATGAGAGAACATGCCTACATTCCACAGTCAAGGCACCAATACATTTCGACGTGACGCGATGCGCGTGCTAGTGGGCGTTCATGTCGTTGCGTCACGCCGGCGTTGCCACGGCAGGCGCCGGTCCTGCGATATACTCGCAGGTGCGTGACGCGCTGCGTTGCTTCGACGCATGCGCGTTTCAGCGCGTCCAGCGTCCCTTCGTCACAAAAAGAGGGAGACGCGTCGTTTTCTAAGTAACGCATCCGCACGAAATGCAGAATGTCGCTTTTGGCGCCGGTTTCTGTCGGGCCACCCCGATGAACGCTGGTTACGCCGTTCGCGCCTGGCGTCAAAATATAGAGTACTCGCGTGTTACTAACGTAGCGTCGCTGTGCCTAGCGTGCGCGCGCATCAACGCTAAAATGGAGCATATTCGGCCCTTCATGATGCACTCGCGGCCGTTTTGTTAGCTCCACAATAACCAAGTATAGTGTTACGTGACGTCAATGGATGACGAAATGTATTGCTAGTGCAAACATAATGATTCTGACACGCGTGTCATGTAAGTACATAACATACCACGCTCATAACGAGCTCGCGGGAGTTTCGCTTGCTCCACATATAAAAAATTTGATATCACATGACGTGAATCGATGGCAAAGGTAAACGACACATCCAAAAATAATAATCATGACACGTGTGCCACGTACGACATCATTTACCTCCACTTCGTAACGTTGTGCTGATTTTAAAGTGACATATCAACCTCTGTAAATCGTGCTTTGCATATCATCGATTTCCACTGTACGTGGTATCTGTCAATTTTTTTTTCAGAAATAAATCTGAACGTTTCAAAGAAGCTTTGTGTTTTTTCGATTAAAAAATGAATACTTTATTTGTTTTCTCCCAAATAATTGTAACATTTGTTTAATGGTGGTTTTTAGAAAAAGTACATGTTGGATGCACTTTCGAAACCGAAATAGCACGAAAACAGACTACTTGACATAGTAACGTCCGTGTTAAAGCTCCGCCCCCGCAGCTTTGGCTGTGCTGCCACTGAAAGCTGTCGCAGAGTATAGCGTCGGGCTGCTTCCTCATCCGCGTTTTCTACATACGTTGTAAGTATAAACATTTTGTTACCTCTAACTGCCTTTTGCCTTGCCCATGCCTTGATGCTCCCTGCCCCGGAGCTGGCCCTCGCGACACGCTACCCAAGACCGTGGGGCCTCTCGTAACACTACCTTAGCGGCGCGCCTTTCCAATCCAGCAGCTAGTTCAGCTCGTAACTTTTCCTTTACTAAAGAGGGGAACTTTCTTGGCGTTTTTAACTTACTAATTTAGCAAGATATCTCGCATATGTCACAGTATATTTTGCTGCAAGCATGATACTCCTTAGGAAAGCTTAGGCTAACTTTAGTTCTATTGACTACCTTGTAGAACAAGTTTCGTGCTACGTGATGATTCACATATAAGGAAGTAAAAGACACACTCTGCTGTGTAGAAAACATAGAATATTCTTTTAAACTATAAAGCTACTAACCAGTACAAGCTGTGTGATCTCACATTTGCGGTATAAATTGCCTAAAAGCTGCTGCTAGAGCAGAAATGGGCCATGTGAAAGTTGTGAAATGCGCCTTTCGCACGGGACCGCAGTGCATGCACCCTTCTTTCGAAATAATTTCGCGAACTACCTCCTGGTCTCGGAGGCCTTTGTTCCAGCATTGCCATCAATTGTCCCGGCACCTACAAAAACTATACCAAAGCGCCAGAGTGCAGCACAGGAAAATGAAAAAAAAACAAAGAAGTTTTTGCGAGAGTTTGCGTGCATGTCCACACGCCGTCGATAATGATTACTGCGGCACCCGCAATGCTGGCGCCAAGGAACCCAAAGCACAGGAAGTCCTGATGCGGGAAAGAGTGGGAACATCCTAAGGGCTTCCTCGAGTGTCAACATCACTGCCGAGAAACCATGAAACTTATGCACGCCCGAAAAGACGTGAAGTTGGCCAGGAAGCGGTAGAGAAACCCCGGTGAGCAGGACACTGTATCTTGCTATCAGCAGCGGCTCCATCAAGTGTATTGGGGAAGACTGTCTTCTGCCTATTTTTAAGGCCGTGGAAGCATCGCGCCGGTCTGCGACAACGAAATGAGTTTGCAAAAAAGAAGATGATTCTGACCAAGGCTTGGCAATGTTTTCGATGTCTCTAGCAAGGTCACAAGGCAAGACACTGCAGAGGTAAAAATAAATGCGCTTTATGCTTTCGACGTCACGTTACTTCCATTCGTGACCCGGACTTCCAGAAAAGGGTAAACGAAGCATCTGCGATCGCAGTCGACTTTTATTCCTAACAAAAGAGCCCTGTAATACTGCTGCCATCCTTGACCACCAGAAAAGCTGGAACATTATTGTAAAAGAACTACTAGGCACTCTTCGACAGAGGAAGTGAGCGGAGCTTCACCACCATCGAAGCATCTTGCCGACTTGGCAGCAAACTGTTGCAAGAAGAAACGATCACTATCGGAGTATTAGACTGTCATAGGATGGTGAAAACGATCAGAAGAGTCCATGCACTTCCATTCCCAGCAAGGACAGGCAAAGCCATATAAATCTGAGCTTTCGAAGTGGTGGCTATTTGCGGAGAGCACATTCGAATAACGGGCGAAGACGTGACAAAGAAAATGAAGCGGACTGATTTGGACATGCAAGCCCTTCATCTAGAAGGAGAAAACGGGAACTCAGTTTCATTGTTAGTGAGATCCAACTACCACTGTCACTTTGTCACAGGAGAGGTGAGAAACATCTGCAGCAAACTGTAAGATCTGAGAGCTATGCACACTCAACTAGGATTGAGTTTGCAAGGTTCACTGCCTCTCTCAAGAAAAATCACCCCCTGCTCAACCACTACAGTACATCGAACCTGCTTCGAAAAACACGCCGTTTTGAATGTGGTCGCGAAAAGTGGTAACTCGGCAAGTCTACATGCCAGAGGTGATGACGATTTTCTGTTGGGAAGCAGACTCAAGCAGGAACATTAAAACTGAAAGTTAATGAAAGTTGATACTTGCTATATAATTCGACTACGTCCTTGAACTTTGAAGGAAAGCTTCAAAAGTGACCGCAGTCTCTTTAAAAAGAACGAAACAATCAATCTTATGTACCTCGACAAGGCAACAGCTTACAAATACCACAAGTACTTGACTCAATCGGCGTCGGACAAGGAAGGCCCTCGCCAGAAACCGAATGGCCAAAATCAATGTGCCTACAGAGCCTTCATGTGGCGTTTCCACACAAAGATAAAGTGACAGACTCATTAGAAAGACGCTACTGAACTGATAAAGAATACCACAGAGCACCGTAGGGGGGGGGGGTACTAGAAAGTGTAGAGATGATTCTTCAAGGTGGTAGGCATACTTTGGTCAGTGCGAACTAGTGCCGCTACTAGAACGTGAAGTCACAATGAATACTCATGCTGTTAGCTCAAATTCACTAATATATACATGAACCAAGTGATGCCAAGTGCCTCAGTTCTTACATCAATGTTGTGCCAATCACAGCAAGCCGATGAGATACAAGTAGAAAAAAAATGGCCGACGGAGATAAAAAAATTTCTGAGCTGACAAACTTTAAGAGCCTGAATGTGATTGGATATACCCAAGGACTCTTCATCGACAACCTGGCATGTGGTCAGGAAGGAAGCCATGGCCTAAGCAAGGTTAAAATCATCTGCAGCCTCTCATTGACAAGGTTAGAGTTGTTCGTAAAAAACGTCTACTAATGTTATCTTCGTTAGCCGGGCGAAGTAGAAGTTATCTGCACCGTTCCTATGTTGTACCCATGTGCACAGTCACCCTACATGTGGAAGTTGACCGACGCCATCTGCTGAGCTCGGAAAGATGTTGGAACTTCGTCTTCATGAGCCTAGCAGACGACCTTCTTCTGCACCGTCAGTTCTACTCACGAGCTGCCGCTCACTCGAGGGCATAAAGAAAATCATTTTTCGTTGTTCCATTAAAAAGCGTTCCTTTCGACCGTGCCGCCTCTCGTTCCTGCAAGACATTCTGGTTGCCGGTGGACCTCGAGGCCCTCCACACCGTGTATTGCATATATTACACGATCACTCAAGTTTCCCGTGCATTAATGCTAACTACTATGCAATTACGTGCTTGCTGCTTTCACTGGAAACGAGGTTCTGGAATTGCCTGCTAATTGCATAGTCAAAGACTGCGAGCCAGTTGTATTTGGGCCAACGGTGACGTGCACATTTTCACATAATCCACTTTGTTGCCAGCAAATTCGATAAATGAACTCTGTCTTACAGTTTTCCCTTGTTTCCCAGTAACACGAACAGAAGGTATTTACTTCGCAATGAGTGCTAGCCCTAATAGACTAGCGCTCGTTGCTTTCTTCTGTGTTTTTGTTCGGTTATCATGAATATAGAGTGTTGAAACCTTTGTAGCATTAATATAAGGCACAGGCCGGAGCACCAGTTGAAGAAGACAAGGAAGAGTGTTGTCGCTGCTCGCGATCGCTCCGCTTGACAGCTGGTCGGCTTTACCTCTGCGTTTCCCGCAATAAAAGAGTCTTCGACTCATTGCTAAAGGCGTACTAACAAGCGGTGGAGAGTGCTGGATCCATTTAACATCCTGTAACTCTGCAACCGACCTCTACCTTCGCCGTCAACGATGTCCACTGACGTTGCACAGCAGACCATTTGTACACCCCCACCTGCCCGCTGTTCTGGTGTCCCGAGAGAGCGAGACCCAATCATCTTCAGCGGCATGGATGAGCAGGACGTCGAGGACTGGCTCTCTTCGTACGACAAAGTAAGCGTCAATAATAGGTGGAACGAACACAACAAACTTGGTCGCGTCCACTTTTACCTGAGAGGAGTAGCGGAGGTCTGGTTCAACAACCATGAAGCTGAGCTTACCGACTGGGCCACTTTCAAGATCAGCTTCGCAGACGTGTTTGGCCGACCAACAAACAGTACGCAAGCTCCGCGCAGAACAGCGCTTTCGAGATCACACCCAATTGTCTGGAGAGGGTTTCACGTCCTACATCGAAGACGTTGTGGGGCCTCTGCTGTCGCTACAATCCAGACATGTCTGAAACAGCCAAGGTCAAACAAATTATGAAGGGCATCGAAGATGATGCCTTCCACTTGTTGGTGGAAGACCCGCGAACGGTTGCGGAAGTCATTCAGCACTGCGAAAACTACGATGAGTTGCGAACACAGCGCATTTCAACACGACGCCCTCCTTTCTACATGACGACGACGTCACCATTGACCGTTGGTGCAATTTCATTGGAACAGACGGTATTGACGCCGCACATCCAACAGTTCATTCAAGAGCAAATGGCTCGCCAGTTGTCTCTTGCGCTCTTCCTTCCCAGCAATACTCACGGGCTGACCTCGTCACTGCGCCAAACCTTTGAAGAGCAAGCCTGCAAGGCACTCCCGCCCACGTACCAGTCACCGCCTTTGTCCGCTCCCCTGACTTACGCTGACATCGGGCGAAGGCCGGCACGTGCGCCGTCAAACGTCGTCGACTCTGCCCACCAAACGAACGCCTTCTGCGCACCACGCGTACCGGCAGATTCGCAAGTACCCTTTCCCGCCGTCCTTCAACGCTTCCCACCAATCCTTGGCGCACACCGGATAACAGACCCATTTGCTACTACTGTCGTCTGCCTGGCATGTTGAGCGGTTCTGTCACCGGCACGTCCCTCATCCAGATACCGTCGATGAAACCAACGGCTGCGCCCACAAAGAGCCACCACAGACGCTGCCTCTCGATGCTACTTCGGATACCCCTTGTTGCGAAGCGCGCCTCCGACGACGTTATGAAGGGCGCCATGAGTCTCACCGCTGCAACCACTGTTTCGAAAGACGGCGACACCAACACGGTCCCAAAGGCGCCACTGCTTCGAACTCTGCCGGGAAGGTCACCAGCCGTTTGGTAGCGTAGGTTTCTCAGCTCACAGCTGCTTCTGCGCAGAGCTGATAGACGAGCGGACGAGACGACGGTTAGTTAAACAAGGTTTATGTACAGCATATATACAGAGGCGTTACAAATTCGGCATTGGGGCCGACAGCTTAGAGACCCGAACAGCCGAGCTCTCCTCTCTCATAGGTCACATAGGTCTACTGCTCGCGACGCGCCGCAGGGCTTCTTTTATATGCACCAGGTGTATTTTTTGAGGAACCAAATGTGCAACCAGAAGCGCCGCTGGTCGTGAGGTGAGACTCCTCCAATGGGGTCGCCGCTGGGCCACGTCATTCTCATCGAATCAGGAGCCGCTGCGCTGCACGTGGCTGCACCCAAGAACGAGTGACGTCGCCACGCATTGCGTCATACTCGCCAGACAGGAAGGCGCCGGCTCGCTGGCTGAGGTGACTCACTGTGCGTGCGCGGCAGAGAGGCACCACCACGTGATGACGCCGTTGAGTTGTTCGCATCAGGCGGGCTCGCGTGCTGGCCTTGACACAGATTGCCTTTTTCAGAGGCATGGACGTTCGCTGTGGACTCGCAGGCATAACAACACTCCCGCCGCCAGACAATGCACCGGAAAGACAAGCTGCTTCCACGTGGCTCGGATGTCAGGCGCGCTAGTTCGCCAGGTCCCTCCAGGTTTGCCTCCAGGGCCATGGGAAGAATCCAGCTCCAGACTCTGTTCCGGGAACACATCCCATTATTGAGGACGGATTCCAGCTTCACTAGCTTGTCGCCACAACTTGTCGACCAGCTTCGCTCGTCTCACGATCTTTGGTTTCAGCACTTGTCGATGGTTCTGCAACTTGTCAAGAACGGTTCGACAACAGACAACACACGACACAAGCAAGTGCCCTCGGTCATCCGACAGAACACCAGACAAAGTGTATAATAACATATACCTAGCTAAGTGTCTATCGGAATTTCGTTCCCTCTACATCAAGAGGCACATGTGGGACACAAAACTCTCAAAATGAGAAGTCAATTTTTTTTCACGTACAATAACGTAACGGAATGGAATAGAACATAAAGTTGGCTCCTTGAGCTCACTGTGGACGAAAGCGCTCAGCTCAGGCCGTGATTAGGACAAAACTTTGCCCCAAGTCGCCAGCGAGAAACCGAAAGGTGGAGAAGGTACTAACTAAACGCACGGCTCAATGCGTCTGCATTAGCGTCTAGCTTTTCTTTTTTTGTAGCAAACGTCAAAGTTGTGCTGTTGGAGTATCACGCTTCACTTCAGTAACCGGCCACTTTTAGGCGACGATACCTATGTGGTACCAACAGCTGCTCATACTTGCGACGTTGCAAAGGAGAACAACGATACGGCTTGCTAAGAATTGGCTCCTCACAAGTTAGCTTGATATCGTGTTCGATCACCATCGTGTTTCCTGGACGGTCCGAAGACACGTCTCCAAACTCGGAAACAATCTTTCTCAGGTCCTCCTTCTAGACTTCACTTAATCTAGGCTCTAGGTTCAACTGCTCCAAAATTACCTCCGATCCCTTTTCGATTACATCACTAGAACTGAAAATTTCTGCTCCCTTTTCCCCTGAAGCATTCCACAGCGGATTTTCGACCGCTTGACGTTTAACGTATGGTTTTATCAAGTCACTGTGGTGAATTTTGTTCGGCCGCCTTCCTAATTTTACTTCATCATTGATATCAGAAAGCTTTTTGGGTGCCTTCCACTTGTCCGCGGATTTCGCCGCTCTCTGACAAGCGTCGCAAGAGCGTACAAAGTCTTCGATATTTTTCCAGCATTTCGGCCAATAAAACTCAAGGAAAACTCTAGCCTTGGTTTTTTTATGCCGAGATGCCTGGCCCACGTGTTTTCATGCGCTAGTTCTAATAGTTGGCGACGATACTTTAGTGGCCCCAAGAGCTGCTCATACTTGCGACCTTGCACGTTTGTGTAGCTCCGATACAGGAGCCCTGCTTTCTCAAAAAAATAATCATTCTTTTTCTTTTTATTTAAGTTTATGCTTTCCATTAGCGCTATTATGGAGAGGTCCTCACGCTGCTGTCGAATGAGCGTTTCTCGATCAACCCTCGACAGCTCACTCCAACTTTCCGCTACAGGCGAGAGCGTTGCACCCCGTCTCGCTCTGACTCAATGGCGCCATGTAGTCTGCCCCTGCTACGGAAACCGCGCCTGTCGCTTCGGCGACGGGCCACTCGAGTGACTGCTCACATGACTCACACGGAGAATTTTCTCTCTGAGGTTCCGTCTACTCGCCGCCAAGGTCACTTGAAGGTTCACAGAATTGAACAAGATCAAGCTCCTGCCAAAGCTTCCGCGCTTGCGATCGCGTGAGGGCCATGTACGCTAAGTTGGGAAAGAACGATTTACCCTGCTCTTTGAGAAGCTGCTCTGAGTTGTTAGAGAAAAGATAAGGAAAACATTCGGGAAGCGCAGCAGACACAGCTGCTTCGGTGCGAAGCTTACCGAACAGGCCTTCAATGACAACCGTAGCGATTGCTAAGCAAGCACTCTGCTCCTCGGCGACTTGCCTAATCCACGCGCATTCTCCTGTAAATTCATCCGGAGACACCAATCAAAGATTGACAACGTCCATGGTTGCTGCTGAGTCTCTAAGTGCTCGACACGGTTTCCAATTCACCTTAATTTCTTGGAGATATGGCTCTAACAACCACAAGTTCTTTTCCGATTCAAGGTTAGTTGCAAAAGCAAACTTTTGCTTACAGTTAATCGTGTTGTGCCCTTCCTTTTTGCAGTTGTAGCAGATTAGCGGCTTCCGTGATTCAAACGCCCGTGTGGTATCAGTGCGTTGTTTAGGAACCTCACTCGATTTCTCCGCTTCCGTTTGCCCTTCCCCTAAAGTGTCCTTCGTAAGAGACGGGTCCTTCTTGAAATTACGGTGCGGAGCGGGTTTCCATTGATCAGGTTTCTTTGAAAAGCCCTCTTTCCTTTCATTGTTTTCAACGCGCACTGCCCTGCTATGCAAATTTCGGCGAGTATAATACTCCTCAGCTAACTCCGCTGCCTTGTTTAGCTGTACTTCACCAAGTTTGTCCTGCAGCCAAAGTTTGACATCCTCCTCGATGCAGTGGTAGAATTACTCACATGCAATGCATTCTACCACTTTATCGCGGTCGTCATAAACACCTTCGCCCTTGAGCCATTTAATTGAATCGGCTTTAGGACGAAACGCGAAGTCAACGTGTGGCTCATTCCCCTTTATAGCATACCGGAACCTTTGCCTGAAAGCCTCGGGTGACAACTTATAACGGCTCAAGAGCACTTCCTTAACCTCGTCATAGCTCTCAAACGCTTCCCTCGACAAGCAAGTTATCGTGTCAGACACTTCACCGGGAAGAAAAGCTAACAGGTTCTGCGCCCAAGGAGGCCACTCCAAAGCATTTCGCTCACAGACGTGTTCAAACTTGACTAGATACTTCACCATGTCCTCGCCTACTACGAACGGTGGCAGTTGGTCCCGAATTCTATAACCGCTGACCTAAATTGTCGGAGAAGCTACGCTAGGCGCCTGCGAACATCGTAGGATTGCCAATTCTATTCGTTTTAACTCGAGGCGTACCTGTCTCTCGGCCTCCTCGCGCTCACGACGTTCGCGCCTTTCAGCTTCTTCACGTTCGCGAACTTCTCGCCTTTCAGTTTCTTCACGTTCGCGAACCTCTCGCCTTTCAGCTTCTTTACGTTTGCGAGCTTCTACTTCTCGCCTTTCAGCCTTCTCTCGGCGTGCTTTGATATCCTCCCAGGCCTCATCGACTTCCTCAGCCGACACTCTTTCGTTCTTCATGATCTTAAAGATCGCTTGATTTCGTTTAGCATGGCCCAAATTAAGGCCGAGTTCCTCACAAATTTTGATGAGTTTCTTCACTTTAAGGTTCTCCATCGTTCGCACTAGCCTCTTGCTGTTTGCCCCTGTTAAGAATCTACTTGCCGTATCCACTATAATTCAACTAGCAAGGCGCGCAAGCAATTCTTAACACTCCCGTGTTTAACCCCTCCGCATAACCTTTGGTTTCAAAGCACTCTGACTTTGCTTTAAACGATCAACGCTCACTCTAATGTTTCACACAGTCCTTATCTAAACTACTACAACCTGAGCTAGAGTAGTCTGGTGAACTGAGGGGAAAACATCAGGCACTCACCGCATCGATGTCGCTGATGCCAGCCGATCCCGCAGCTGCCAACCACTGTTGCGAAGCGCGCCTTCGACGACGTTACGAAGGGCGCCACGAATCTCACCGCTGCAACCACTGTTTCAAAAGACGGCGACGCCAACACGGTCCCGAAGGCGCCACTGCTTCGAACTCCGCCGGGAAGGTCATTAGCCGTTTGGTAGCGTAGGTTCCTTAGCTCGCGGCTGCTTCTGCACAGAGCTGATTGACGAGCGGACGAGACTACGGTGAGTTAAACAGTGTTTATGTACTGCATATATACAGAGGCGTTACAAATTCGGCATTGGGGCCGACAGCTTAGAGACCCGGAGAGCCGAGCTCCCCTCTCTAACACATAGGTATACTGCTCGCGACGCGCCGCAGGGCTTCTTTTAAATGCACCGGGTGGATTCTTTGAGTAACCAAATGTCCAACCAAAAGCGCCGCTGGTCGTGAGGCCAGACTCCTCTAATGGGGTCGCCGCTGGGCCACGTCATTCTCTTCGAATCGAATCTGGAGCCACTGCGCTGCACGTGGATGCACCCAAGGACGAGTGACGTCGCCACGCATTGCATCAGACTCGCCAGACAGGAAGGCGCCGGCTCGCTGGCTGAGGTGACTCACTGTGCATGCGCCGCAGAGAGGCACCACCACGTGATACCGCCGTTGAGTTGTTCGCATCAGGCGGGCTCGCGTGCTGGCCTTGACACAGATTGCCTTTTTCAGAGGCATGGACGTTCACTGTGGACTCGCAGGCATAATACCCTCCACCGAGGCGCCACGCCTTCAACCAGCACCGATCGCCCGGCCCACGCCGACGTTCGCCTTCACCGATGCTTAGACCTGCACCACCTGCCCTAACGGAAAACTGACCATCACAGTTCTGGAGGCAAGAAGTGCGCCACCGTCAAACTCTACAACTCCTCGTCCTTTACCCACTAACGAAATAACTGTTTTTATTGAAGGTGTTGCCGTTCAAGCATTAATCGATACTGGAGCTGCCATGTCTGTATTGAGTCAAGCAATGTGTCAGAAGGTAAAGAAAGTTACGATTCCGCTTTCTGGCTTCTCCCTGCGTACGGCAACCGCGCATCAAGTAAACCCTTCTATGACGTGCACGGCTCGGCTACTCATCCATGACGTTCTGTACGTGGTCGAATTCATCGTTTTTCCATACTGCTCGCATGACGTGATATTAGGCTGTAACTGCTTGATCGTGCAACATGCCTTCAGATCGGCAGTATTAGTCCTGCCCCCCCGTTCACTACATTTTCCCTGGACGCCTTCCTTCCATCGATTGACTCGGACCTTCCTGCTGTCCAACGAACCCAGCTCTTGACACTTCTCGATGGCTTTCGGACGTCTTTCGACTTCAAGCAAACAAATTTTGTCCGAACTTCTGCAATTTTTCATCGTATAGACACCGGCGCCCACGCACCATTGCGTCAGCGTCCATACTAGGTCTGTCATTCTGAACGCCAAGTTATTGACGATCAAGTGTGTGACATGCTCAATCGTGGCGTCATACAGCCGTCCAACTGTCCATGGGCCGCTCCAGAGGTACTGGTCAAAAAGAAGGACGGGAGCAAATGATTCTGTGTTGATTATAGGCGCCTTAACAAGATTACGCGCAAAGATGTTTATCCGCTCCCCAGAATTCATTTCATTTCATTTCATTTTATTACCTTAAAAGCTCAGCATGGGCATTACATTAGTGTGCTTTACATATGTTCAATATACAATAGTTGGAAATAACACGTGTATAAACATCACTAAGCACGGTATGAGTAATATAAGTACAGATTCTGCATTGTGTACAAGCAGTTGGAATGATGAAAATAACATCCAGTAGTTTCTATTCTGCAAAATGATCGAATATTTTTGTGTGAATGTGGGTGCGCTGGTGAGGGCGGCAATTTTGTGGGGCAGGCTGTTCCAATCTGTGGCTGTGCGGAAAAAGAAAAAAAAAACCTGAAAATGTTGCAGTATCAGTACGGGGGCGGCCCACTTGGTTCGTGTGCCGAGTTCGAAGTGACATTCGGCCAGCGGATATAATGTACGGTGGTTCATTAAGCGAACATTGATAGAACTTATGAAAAAGAGATAGGGATGATACACGGCGATGAGTAGCAAGTGTCGGTAGTACTAATGCATTTCGCAAAGACGACACGCTGACATGATATGAATATTGAGAATGTATGAACCTTGTAGCACGGTTTTGTACAGATTCGAGAGCGTTGAATAAATATGTTTGGTGGGGGCTCCATACTGCGCATGCGTATTCGAGCTGAGGGCGGAATATTGTTTGGTAGGCTAGTAATTTTACATAATTTAGAGCTTCTTTTAGGTGGCGTTTAAACAAACCGAGTGCCTTATTAGAGAGAGAGAGAGAATTAACTTTAATGAAGGTCCTGAAGGGGAGTGAGCACCCCTTATGGGAGCCTGCCCGGTAGCTCCGCCCATGTGGGGACTGGGAGTCGGAGCTCGCCAGCCACCTTTTGGGCATTCTGGACGGCCTGGTGTTGAAGGGCTCTGTCGGGGCTCCAGAGTGGTTGATCCAATCGTCCTTGGTGGCAGGGCACCCAAAGCTAGCGTTTAACACGGGACACTGCCACAGCATGTGACTTAAATCGCACTTTGAATTTCGGCATTTGGGGCATTCTGGCCCTATAACTGGGAGCTATTTGCTGCAGATATAGGGGCTGGGGTAACTGTGCATTTGCAGCAGTCGAAGCGTTAATTGTTGTGCTTTATTTACAGATGAGTGAGGTGAAAGAAATTCCTTTCTAAATAACTTATAGTACGAGCGAATTTCGTGATATGATAGGAGTGGCTCCCGGTGCGTGTTGGTGTCCCCGGCCAGTGAGCCGGGCCGCGACCCCCCGCGGCACGTAAGATCACGCGCGAGGTTATGGGCCAGGTCATTACCGTTGGGGACCCCTGGTTCAACGTTCATCCCTTCATGACCCGGGAACCAGTGGATGTGTTTGTCTACAGTTATTTGAACAGATACTAGACTCTTAACGCCGCCTGGCAAATTGTACTGTGGCGGTATGCCAGTGCAGCTGGTTTAGAGTCAGTAAATATTGTGTCGCGCTGAGAAGTGCTAGAGCAAGGCCAATGGTCATTGTTCAGCCCCGCAGGCTTTCTGTATTTTTACGGTAAGAGCATTAAGAGCTGTTCCGTCTGGGGCGACCGCCGCAGCTGCAAAGTAGGGTTTGTCCACGTATTTAGTGGCGTCTACGAAAACCACGTCTGTCACGTGTAGGTTGGCCGCTTTTAGTAAGGCTTGAGCTCGTGCCCTTCTTCGAGTCTGATTGTGCAACGAGTGCATGTTCCTGGGGAAGGGTTGCACTGTGATTTTAGCGTGAAGGTGTTGCGGTAACGGTTCAAGTTCGTTGACTTCAGTTGGGATAGAAATACTTATGTGAGAGGAGTTCCTAACCCGCAGCTGTCGAATACAGGCGTATGAGTTGGGACATTCTTTGTGTTTCGGTGATTTCTTGGAACGTGTTATGTGCCCCAAGGGCTAGCAGGCGCTGCGTGCTTGTGGACATGGGTAAACCAAGTACTCGTTTCGTGAACTTTCGGATGAGGTTGTCTATTTTAGTTTCTTCGCCTTTGCTCCATGGGTGAGCACAGGCAACGTAGTGAACGTGGCACGTAGTAAGCTCTCTTCTGTGAGTCCTGCGTGTCTATTAGCGACGCGTCGGGCGACGTGAATGACTGCCTCAGCTTTTTGGTGAGATGTGTGATGGTTAAGTCGTTTTTGCCATTCTCCTGCAGGGTAACGCCCAGAATTCGAACCGACGACACTATCGGGATAACCGAGGCGTCAATTGTGGAGAGGTGTATGGTAGGTTCGCCTTTGGTGCGGCCGTACTGTGGTGGCAGATGCAGCAACTCGGACTTAGATGCCGAAAGTCTGAGGCCCGTAGGCTTTAAAAATTTTGTATTGCAGTGACTGCTTCCTGAAGGCTCGCTTCGATTTGTCCATCGCTCCCTCCAGTGCGCCAAATACTAATATCATCGGCGTAGAGCGCGTGTTCTACGTCTTCGGTGTGTTTCAGTTTTTGCGAAACTTGTCTGAGGGCTAAATTGAAAAGAAACGGTGAGAGCAACGACCCTTGCGGGGGGCCGCGCGGGCCTAGGTTGTATGTGTGTGACTTGAGAATCCCAACTTTAAGTGTGGTCATTCAGGCTCTTAGGAAAGAGCGGACGTATTCGTAGAAGCGGCGGCCTAAGCCTGCCTCCTGAATCTCGCGTAGTATATGAGCGTGGCTTATGGTATCAAAAGCTTTCTCTAAGTCAAGAGCTAGGATTGCTTTGAGGTCTTTGCTCCTTACTGTAAGTAACGTCTCCTGCAGCATGAGAAGTACGTCCTGCGTGGCCATAGCTGGCCTGAACCCTACTTGATTGAATGGGAAGAGGTGTTTTTGCTCTAAATATTTTGTGACTCGGCGGATAATTACGTGCTCCATGACCTTACCCCCACAGGATGTGAGGGAGATGGGTCGTTCATGACACAGCTGGTGCATGGGTTCGACAGTACCAAAGGAGTGCTCGTCGATACCACGAGAAGAGGCAGCAAAGTTCGCAAGACGAAGGACATCATAATCTGCATGATGAACAGGATCGGATTGGATGACCGTATAGTGGCGATGCCACCGAGCTCAATTGACGATGCCTTCGACTGCTTGCAAGGAGCAGAGTTCTATTCCTCGCTGGATCTTCGATCAGGATGCTGGCAAATACCCATGGATGAATTTGACCGCGCCAAGGCTGCCTTTGTAACTCCCGATGGCTTGTACGAGTTTAAAGTTATGCCGTTTGATCTTCGCAACGCTCCTGCCACCTTCGAGTGTCTGATGGACAACATACTTCGAGGCCTCAAATGGCATACATGTCTTTGCTAACTGGACGACGTCGTCGTTTTTTCAAAAGACTTTGATACCCATCTTCTGCGCCTCGCAAGTGTCCTGGAACGCCTCACACATGCTGGGCTCCAACTAAATTTGAAAAAGTGTCATTTTGCCGCCCGGAATCCCACCATCTCAGGGCATGTTGTCAGCAAGGATGGTGTTCTACCTCACACTGCGAAACTCCGTGCTGTTGCCCAGTTTCCTAAGCCATCGACACTAAAACAACTCCGGAGATTTATCGGCTTATGTTCATACTTTCATTGATTCGTCCGTAATTTTGCATCTGTAATAGCCCCTTTAACACCGCTGCTTGCTGACAGTGAAAGAATTTTGGCGTGGTCTTCCGCTTGCGATGACGCGTTTGTGAAACTACGTCATTTGCTGACATCTCCACCGATTTTCCGTCACTTTGACCCAGATGCCCCTACCGAAACCCACACCGACGCTAGTGTAGTCGGCCTTGGCGCTATTCTTGCTCAACGCAAGTCTGGCTTCGACGAGTACATGGTTTCTTATGCCAGTCGCACTCTTACAAGGGCTGAAGAGAATTATTCGGTCACAGAAAAGGAATGTCTGGCTATCATTTGGGCAATCACAAAATTTTGACCCTACGTCTATGGTAGTCCAATTGACGTCGTGACTGATCACCACGCCCTCTGCTCGTTATCGTCACTAAAAGACCTGTCTGGCCGTCTGGATCGTTGGGCATTGCGTCTCCAAGACTATGATATCAGTGTCATCTACAGGTCGAGCCGCCGACATTCAGATGCTGATGCTCTTTCCCGCTCTCCACTTACCCATGAACATGCAAGTGTGTCTGTTTCCAGTCTCGATGATGCGGCACCTTCGTTCACTGACATGCATTCCGAGCAGCACCAAGACGCTTGGATAGTCTCTATGATAGAGGTACTGTCTCAGCCAACCCAAGGTACCGCCAATCGTTCACTACGACGTACAGCTCGACATTTCGCCATCCGCGGTGGACTCCTGTACCATCGCAACTACCTTTCCGACGGCCGTAAGTGGTTTCTTGTGATTCCTCGCCACCTACGTGCTGCTGTTTGCGACTCCTTTCACACGGATTCTCAATGCGGCTACGCCGGTGTGAAAAAAACATATGCACGCCTCCGGCTGCGGTACTATTGGCACGGAATGTACCGATTTGTCCGACAGTACGTACGTTCGTGTTCCGAATGTCAACGCCAAAAAAAGCCCACCGAACATAGCTAATGGACAACTGCAGCCATTGCCTTGCTCATCCTGACCTTTTGACGGCACGAAATTGGCTTGTACGGTCCCCTTCTGTACACTCCTGACAAGAACCGCTGTGTGGTTGTCGCTATCGATCACTTGACGCGCTATGCTGAAACTGCTGCGCTGCCAGAGGCCACATCACGTGAAGTTGGCTTGTTTATCCTTCACAATCTTGTTCTTCGCCATGGCACGCCTCGTGAGCTACTCAGGGACTTAGGACGTACGTTTGTTTCCGAAGCCGTACGAGCCCGTACCATTCACAAACAAATGGAATGACTGAACGGTTTTAACCGCACAATGGGCGACACGCTGCCCATGTACGTGTCCACTGACCACACCAACTGGGACCGCATACTCCCCTTTGTTACTTACGCTTACAATAGCGCCACTCAGTCTGCGACAGGATTCTCTCCGTTTTTTCTTTTCTACGGGCACGAACCTTCTTCATTCATGGACATGATTCTCTTGTACCGTCCGGACGCTTCCGAATTTACAACTTTATCCGAAGTCGTCTCCTAGGCGGAAGATTGCAGGTGTCTCGCACGTTCCTTAACCGCTCAAGATCAAGCGTATCAGAAGGACCGTCAGGACCAAAACCTGCCCGCCCAGCAATATTCGCCTGACACGTCGGTATGGCTTCGCGTTCCCTCATCTGCTCTTGGTCTTTCCGCCAAGCTACTGCTGAAATACGAAGGCTCCGATTAAGTCCTACATCAGTCCTCACCGGTTAACTATATTGTTGAGCCGGTTCAACCATCGACAGACCGACACCGTCGCGGTCGCGAGACTGTTCATGTCGATCGATTGAAAACCGCACTACGACCCATCCATCTTACCTAGTCCATAGGTCGCCAGGATGGCTCCTTTTCCTGGGGGGAGTGATATGTAGCATTGATATATGGCACAGGCAGGAGCAGCAGTGAAAGAAGAGAAGGAAGAGTGTTGTTGCTGTTCGCGCTCGCTCCGCTTGACAGCTGGTTGGCTTTACCTCTGCGTTTCCCCCAATAAAAGAGTCTTCGGCTCACTGCTTAAGGCGTACTAACACCTTATTTTTGTGTATATTTTATAGGCACTCCATACCTAGCTTCTCATGTCACTCAGTAAGTTTTGCTCAAGCTAATACCGTTATGCGCACATTTAACTGCTTTAAAAGAATGAAGCCTCGTTTAATCGCAGAACTATTGCCGTGAGGTTTAATTTCGCGTCTACCGTTCATTCGAGAACGAATACGAGACCATTAGTGTTTGCAGAAAGGTTACCAGGTGGCCTTCCTCTCGAAACCACTTCATCGGCTCCCACGATAGTTTCTATTTTGCTTTCATTCGTTTGTTTGTTTGTTTGTATCCTCTAATCCATGGTTCGTACCCACTCTGGGGGATTGGCCAAGAGAACATATAGTCTATGGTCGATAACTGCATCGTTGCTTACAACGAAAAAAAAAGGGGGGGGGCAGTTGTATAGTGAAGACAGTATGTTATTCTCTCTACCCGCTTTATTTTCTTTCTCTACGTCGATATTTCTTCTTAACGAGGCAAAACTCGCTATACCACGCTTCTCTCGCTAACCTAAGCTTATCATGCTCTCGTTCATCTCAGGCTTCGCTCTCGAAGCTGGGCTAAGACGTCTGGCCGACGGATTGTCAGGAATTTGTCTGTGCCTTAAAGAGCTCCGCTAGTAATACTTTGTGAGCTTAGCAGCAATTTGCTGTTTTAGCAGAATCATAACTGTTTTTTGAGTGTGTAAAGATGTAGTTGTACTATACAATAAACAAAATTTGTGTAATCTATTTTCAGAGGGAAGTTACATAAACATGCGAAAATTGGAGAATCAGACAACGATCCAGTGATTAAAATCAGAGCACACTGGGAGAAAGGTATGAAAGAAAAATAACACTTCATCGGGTGCATGGGTGCGATTACGTTGCAATAGGCTGAAAGCGATTCGACAGTTTGCGCACACTTCCCCATTTCCCTTTGCGAGCTTGCTTTCACTAGTGCATGCTGTTCGACTGGTTGCTACATACCTGGATTCAATCGCCATGCACAAACATCACGCCTACACAGAACTACCAAGAATCTCATAGACAGGCCAGACGCTGTCTTGCAACTGTTTATTTTTTGAAACATGCAGGCTAATAAAACGACCACCTTGCCTCAGAAATACAGAGAACCCAGGAATTCAGTGTAATGTGTTCAGATGGTGGTACGTGCGTTAGGCCGGTCATGAATATTAGTTATTGTAATAGTATGAAACGTTGGGCTAGTTCGTTTGAGGACATTCTTGGAAACATTTTGGTGCGCACACAGTAGACGAGAAAACAAGCCCAGGGAATACAATAGGCGCGAACTCACAACTCAGTTTATTAAAAGAAGTATAAAATATATATATATCCCTAAGTAGATCAAGAGCGCTTGCGCGTAAAAATAACCATGAAAAAAACGTTTTCCCGTCTACTCTGTGCGCCCCAAAATGATTCCAAGAATGTTAGTTCCTCCCTGATTAAATCTCGCCTGGCAATGAAAGATGCGCGAAAAATGTAGAGGTGCCGTGAAGCCCATTGACTGGAGTTCTTCCCGAACAGCCTCCATAGTAAAGTCTCGTAGGTACCGGTACGTCGCAAAAAGTTTGTTCACCAGTACTCGGTTGTAGACAGGGTCAAGCCCATTGAGGGGCTTACACATGTTTACCACGTCAGGCATATTAGAGTGATTCTGAACTGTGAGGGCATCGGAGGCAGCAGTTCCGACGCCCTTTAGAACGTGGCGTAGTTTCTCTGACTGGGTCATCATTAAATTCACATGCCAGCAGAGCACAAGAACATCCGCGATGCATGATGGCAAGGCCTCGCCAGGATGTGTGCGAGCATCGAGGATCATTTTTAGCAGAGCAGATTTATTGTCAGGCCATGGCCACCTCGATCGGGCGCGTGCGGCGTTGTTTTTCTGATCAGGCCATGGTCACCTCGATTGGGCGCGTGCCGCGCGCGCCGAATTCAGGCGGCCGTGATCAGGCATTGCGAATACTTTGCAAAGCTCTTGCTTAAAGCCAGGCCAGTCATTGAGCTCAATGTCATGGTTAAAGAACAATGTTGCGGCTTGCCGCGTGAGATAGATGGTGAGTTGACAGTGCTTGTCAGAGTCGCCCCTCAGATTAGAACCTCTTACTCGAAAGGTAGTTTTCAAGCTTGTCCACCACATCTTTTTCGTCGGGACCAGCGAAGAGAATGGGGTTACGCTGGTGCTTACTGACATAAAGAGGCAAGGCTGGCGGTGAGAGGAAGGGAGTGATATGGGCCTAAGCTTACTCGTCCTACGATATATTGGAAGACAGTGCGTGCACGCGGCGGCACGAATGGATCTCCAGGGAGTAGACGGGTCCATAAGAGGACCGGAAATCGTAAATCCACCGCCACTACATATGGCATCTGGCTTTATTAACATAGATTTGGCCGTGAACACGGGGGTCAGCGAGAGCCACGGACCCTGTGATGAAGTGCCCGTACGCACCCATACAAAGACGATGATAATTATCAGTCAAACAGGCGATGATTATTCACTACTGAGAAACATCGGCATAGCCTTTAGCTTCGCCTTCAAGAGTAGAAAGTGATGGCAGTATCTTGTCTCTAGTGTGCACTTCAAACAACTACTGCATATTTTTCATTGCACGATGTTACTGAACAATATATATAAAAAACTCAAAAATACACAATTATTCTGTATAGCCTCCCCTTACTTCAACACCGCTTCTGTAACGTTTAAAGAGTATGTGTCGTGACAGCAATTTAGGCGGACATTTTAGGCGGACAGCAATTTGAGTGGCGAAGTTAAAAAACATGGGACAGTCTAGGCGTCATTTTGTTGTCATCATGATGCTATGTATAAACTTCTAATCGCCCTCTCACGGCCGCTGGATAAGAAACAAGGTGCGGCCTACTGTGTGCCACCGAAGCGGTAGGACAGGCCTTTGGTTCACTTGGCGTCTGCTCTGGCGCCATCACCTCTTTCAGAAGAAACGCTTTCACACGCATTTCTACGCGGCACAGTAGACCGTAAAAAAGCGTTTCGTAGCTGAATATAACAGGTTAGAGTCTTGATCATTATTAGGAGTAACCATTACGCCACATATGCGAACAGTGTGCCCTAGGAGGGCCAATTATTTGTCAAGTATAGGCCTCAACACTCTCCAAGGATGCCCGTTCGGCTCACCTGAAATGCGTTTAAACGCTGATTCCTGTGGGGAGGCAACTGGGGGAGCATACTCCAAGGGCTGACGTATCGGCACACCGTAACGCACCGCGAAAACACATGTCGCGCGCGCAGGCAACGTTTGGCAGGCTGATTCGACGTTGTCTTTTGGAGGCGGTGGTGCGCGTCTGCTTCAACGCTCGTTTGTGGACAAAAATGAGTGCTTTTTTACGAATAATACGTATTCTGATTGTTTTTTCAAAGCTGTAGACCACAGGGCAGTACGATGTGCTCAATGTAGCGTCTTCTTTCGTATTCGAGCTGCTCAACGGTTCACAACAGCTTTGCAGCGTCACACCACTAAAAAAAAATTGGCAGCATATCCATGGGGTGAATGATGGAGAATGGGGCGAAGCATCCATCCGTCCATTCGTTTTTGCTTCCGTCCGTCCGTGCGTCCGTCTCTGTGACCATCCATGCGTCCATGCTGCCCACCCATACGAGCATCCGTTCGTGTGCCCGCACGTCTATTCGTGCGTCCGTCCCTGCGTTCGTCCATGCATCCGCCCCTGCACCCGTCCATGCGTCCATCCGTTCGTGCAGTCATCCGTCCGTCCATCAATGCATTAGTCTGTGTGCCCGTTCGTCCTTCTAGTCAACACTCGAAGTACCACCAATTCGCATCTCTTCATCATATATTCCGCATACACAAGCACCACCATCCAGCGGACATTCCAAGGACTAAATGAGAGTTGGCACACGCACACTTTCTTACGGCTTGCACTTCGTGTCTACTTTCCACATTTAACCGCCAAGAGTTCATGGTATATACTAGTTCACCGCATTCAGGGCCCTGCGGCCCAACTCTCGCTAAACCGTTCTAAAACCAAGGAGGTTACGCCCAGCGAGTATCACGTAGCAACCCTTTCTTGTCAGATACTGCTCAATGTACATGCCAATGGCTGCTAATGAGGAATGAGAGACAGGAGAATTCGGCTTTTAGTTAACGTGCATGCTGCGAATTTTGATTGTTTAACAACGCACAGGAGAAATCTCCCACCGGCACAACCTTGCAGGTCCAAGCGTAAGACACGTTACGTACTACTACGAGGGATGAACGGGTGCCATTTAGGGGCTTCGCCCCTAAAACCGTCTGCCACACATGCTCGCACCAAAGAATCGCACTCCATGCATCACAGGAAACTTCAGAGAAACTGCCCACAAAGATTACATACAAAGAAAACACTTGAAAGCACACAAAAAAGCACGCGGAGAAGCAGAATGTCTCACGCAACCACATTAAAATACGAAGATCTATCCGCTTCAATGGGTGGAGCGCCAGCACCCTCCCCAAAAGCAGCCGAAACTGTAAACTCTGCCCAGACGCTCTCGCCCATTGATGGCGACATGACAAGCCAGCCGCAACTTGTTTTTTATCCAGTCGCCATGGTCCTCAATCGTGCGCTCCTTGTTTTACTATAATACTGCGCGTGTGCTGGGGATGGGTGCGGCTGAACTAGAGATGAAGTCAGCTGACTCTCTCAGTCATACGAATGACATACGCGAAACCAGCACCCCACGTGCCAGGTATTGTGTCGATGACTCGTGAAAAAGTGTGGAAATGTTCCACGAAGAACGGGAGAGCCTATTTGCACCTTAACAGTGAGGGGTGACGTTACCGAAGGTTAAACATCACAAATGACGTCATTAAAAAAGCGATCGGCTTCAACTGGCTACGCCTTGTTAGGTGACAATGAAGCCGAGATAGAAAAAAACGAAAAAAAATTGGGTTAGGAGATTTTTTCATGGGAGAGGTGGCTATAGGCGGGGTAAGGCGCGTTATGTTGCCATAATTACGCTTCCTCGCAGCGTGCCCTGTCGGAATAAAGAGCGTGTAATCGAACAGGGCACGCGTGATTGAAGTCACCCTTCTGTGGCGCCATGAACCTGTCATGTGTCGTTGTGTAGGTATGAGAGTAAGGAGTCTTGTCGATGGGAGTGCCAAGTCTGTTGTATATTGGGAGCTTACAAAAATGGCCGGTCATGTAGGCGCCCTGTTGTGGAGCGGCAAACATACTTAGGAGATCGTGTGCCGGCGTTTGCTGATATGGTTTTTTTTACTGCCACACACTACATCAAAGGATGTAGTGTGTGGCACTCTTCAGGTGTGCAGCCCGGAGCCGTGCCGATGGCCATTCGGTTGCCTCATGTCGTTACAGAGTAGACGCGAGTAACTAGTGAGCAGTCGACAGCTATAGGGGTCAAAAAACTTCTCTAGAATGCCATAATGACACTCCCCGGCACCCTTTCGCGACATGTATTCCGATATCTAGTTGTTGACAGCCTACATACACTTAAGCATTTAGCCTTGGCGTCTTTGCATACGCAACAATTTTGGCTCTTTCAAACTAGTGACAATCAGAAAATGCAGTCAGTGCAGTCCGAAGCACGCCTTTTCGGTGTTTTAGACAAATGTGCTGACCATGACTGATGCTGTACTACGTTACACACGGCAACACACGACTCGCCACTGAGACGAGCGCTTGCTCTGGTCTCCTGCTTAGGTAATCCGAAGGTCGCGAAACGGAATCCGAGGCGGCAGCGATTTCGGTGGAGGGAAATATGTTTGAGACCCGTGTGTTGTATGTCAGGCGCACAGTATGAATCCCAGATGGTTGAAATTACCGCAGCCCTCCACTAGGGCGTCCCTCAGAATCCGATCTGCTTTTGGGATTTTTTTTGTGTACTCAGATTTGGGTGCACGTTAAAGAACCCCAGGTGGTCCAAATTTCCGGAGCTCTCCACTACGGCGCCTCTCATAATCATATGGTGCTTTTGGGACGTTAAACCCCACAAATCAAATCATCTTCTAGGATTTTCCACTGTTGACAAATATTACTCTTCGGCCGAGTTGCGACATGGTGTCAATTAGTGCAACGTAGAAGAAGATGGGGTACCACGGCGCATTGAAGTAAACTATAAATCAAGCCGCCAAGTTAACAAACTACGCAGCGTGGATGACGACCAGAGAAATGTAAGTTAATTTGAAATAATGCAAACGAACCATAATGTAAACAAAACACGTCTTTTTTTTGTCCCGTGACGTCAAACTCGCTTGACAAGACGTAGCCATTCGCAGTGCCTTTAGACGTCAATCGCTTTACCAATGACGTCATGTGAGACGTTTGTCTTGGGTCACGTGACCCCGAGCTGTTGATGTGCAAATATACTCACCCACGGAGGGCAGAATGAGTTGCCTTAGGGGAGTGGTAAGCGGCAATTGCTCAAGTATCAGCAGCAAACTTTGCACCTAAAGGCATGGTTGTGAGCTCTGTTGCGCGCTTTCTCTACAGGCATTAAGAGAAGGCTCGCAAACTTGTACTTTAACGCTTGCATCGTGTGCAGAGGACTGATTGCGAGCGTTGGCACCATCTAGAAGGCTCGCAAACTTGTGATTAGGCCCGTGTGCTCAGATTGCGGTGCACGTTAAAGAACCCCAGGTGGTCGAAATTTGCGGAGCCCTCTACTACGGCGTCTCTCATAACCATATAGTGGTTTTGGGACGTTAAACGCCACATATAAATCAATCAATCAATCAATCAATCGCAAACTTGTGATTTTAACGCTTGCTTTGTGTGCTGAGGACTCATTACACAATAAGTGTTTAGATTCTAGAGCACCCTTCAACCAGCCTTTGTAGAAATTTGATGCAAAATTGTAAGCTGCTAGGCTACCTTCATATAACTATGCATTTTCATTCCATCACTTTTATTGATTCACACTTTCGTCAAAAAAGTTTGTTCGGTTGGAAAATCATTTTCTGTTTTCACCTGTAACCCCTTTTGAATCACATCAGCGAATGCTGGATTGGTTTCATATCTGTGCTTCCTTCAATGGTCTAGTTAAACGAAGATCGCTTGCAGCAACGTTAGGAATGTATCACGGGTTTTTGGGCGATTCTAGTCTTTTGTAAGGCTTTCTAGCTTCGATCGCTTGTTCATCACAATGTGCGTGAGCGTTATTTTGCTGGAGGAAGATGGCTTTCGCAGTTTTCCGCGATGTTTCAATGTAATAAGTTTCAGATTAGTAGTTCGCAACACATCATAATAGTCCTCAGTGTTCACTTTAACGCTTTTTAGGGCAAAATGTACCCGATGACAGTTGTCATGTACAGATATGGTAATGGTAATATTGCTGAATGGTGGTGAACACAATAATTTCTTAACCTCTGGTAGGGCTCAGTGCTTCAAATCTATTCTGGCAGACTTACTTGCCCGTTCATGAGGATTTACTCAAGTTAGAATTTTCCTAGCAATGTTTACCCGCGAAGATTTATCCAGTAATTACAAAAACACACCACTGGCGATGATAATGTGCCACACGTTGATGAGAGATGTCCAACGCTTTGGCCTTATCTTTTTTTCGGTAATCCACTAGCACAACCTTCACGAGTATTAAGCCTGCCATGTAATGTAAGACAGAATACAATGAAGCATAACTTATTTGTGCACTGCTGGGGATTACTTGCAGTATGATTCATGTTTTCTGGGACTGCATGGGTGCTTTCCACGGCTTCGGAGCAAAGGAATTTTCTTTTTAAAGATAATAGTCTTTGGTAACCCTCGACGGTAAAATTTTGGTCTGTCTGTCTGTCTGTCTATCTGTACAGTTGTCAGTTTCTCCGCTTTAACGATACCTCAAACGGCACCAAACGACAACTCCATCCACAGCGCCCACCAATATTGCTCAAGGTTTAGCGTTTATAGTTGTGCGATTGTCAGTTAAAAAATTGGCCCCGTATCTGCATGTAATGTGCAGATGTCGTCGAAAGACGTAAGTCTTGCGTATGGAGAGACTGAACAAAACATTTATGTGATGTTCTGCGCGAGAAGATCGGTGAAAGGTAGTCCGGAGGTACTGTGTTAGGCCGCGTTCACAATGAGCATTCCGGCCGCCGAAAGTGCTCCGAATCCGGTTCGGCGGCGGCGAGATCCGCCGAAAGGGCCCTCTCCGCGCCGATCGCTCTCGAACCGATTTTTGCGGCGTCTGCCGCCGAATCGGTCACCGCGGACCAATAGGAGCGCTAGTCAAGGAATTATGAAAAATGTCCGCGCAGCCCTACTCACTTGTTATGCTGCAGTGCACGTAACTGAATGTTGAAACCAACGTAAGTTTAACCTACTCTGTGCCTACTTCGCCTCCGTAATTCGTGAAAGAGGTGACCGAGCTTGCTGTTGGCGTGACCGAGCTTGTTGGGGTCTTGCAAAGCAAAACGAACCACGAACGCCGCTGGCGTCGGTGGCTTTTCTGCTCTTCGTGCATTACAAGACAGCCACTTGCCAGCAAAGTAAGCAGTACTGTCTTTTCTTGCTTCTTGCGTACGAGAATCGTCGAAGTATACACCACTGGATAGCGTAGTAGCATTTGCAAGCCGCGACAACAACCGGGTGACAGCACATCCATCCCGCGTTCGCCCCGTAGTAGATAGCATATTCGGCGGCACGGGGCGCGTCCACTGCGAACGACGCTGTATTTCGGCGGCTGGGGAATTTCGGTCACTGTAGAAAGCGGATGTTTCAGTGTGAACTAGGCATTAGAGTGCTTCGAGCGTGCAGCGAAGGTGAACGAGCGCATCAAGTCACGTCACACATGAGACATGAGCGCCATCTGTCAGTTCTTTTTGAAAAAGAAAGCACGTGGCCCTGTGACACGCTTGCGCGTCCGTCTCAGAGGGGATAAGGTGTAAAACGGAAGGCGATGGGTAGGTGCCGCCACCGTCTTGTCTTAGCCAAGCGTTAGAAACACTTCCCGTTCCGTGCAAGCGTTGCATGATCAGCGTTGCGTGATAAGCGGTATGGTCTTTAAAATTTCTTATGTATGCCTTTTCTAGTAAAAGACGAACATGCAGAATATATATGTTTTGTTATGACGCCTCAGACATGCGCAAAAATTGCTTTTAAAACAAGAGTCTTTCTTGGGGACCTTCCACGCAAAAACTTTGGTCTGCCTGTCTGTCTGTCTGTCTCCACATTTGTCTGTTTGTCCACCGTTACCGCGATCCGTGTACTCTAAACAGTGCTAGCCGATACCCCGATTGGCCAACCCCATCCGCAGCATCCACCAATGTTGCTCAAGAATCAGCGTTCATAAGTGTGCGATTGTCAATTAAAAAGCAATTATTGCGCATATCTGAGGCACCATAACAACACATACATATTCTGCATGTTCATCGTTTACTAGAAAAGGCATACATAAGTAATTTTAAGGAGGACTTATCACGCTGCGCTGACCATGCAATGATTCCACGGAACGGGCAGTGATTCTAACGCTTTGCTAAGTCGACATGGTGATGAACCCTACCCGTCGCCTTGCGTTCTACACCTTGTCACTTCGGAGGCCGGCGCGCACGCACGCTTCAGAGGGCCACGTGCTGTGTTTTTCAAAAATAACTGCCATATGGCGCTTAGATATCACGTGTGACGTAACTTGATGCGTTCATGTGCCTCCGCTACACGCTCGAGGCACTGTAGCGCTGCGCCTTCTGAATACCAATCACCGATTTGCTTGCGCAGAACATCAAATAAACGTCTTGTTCACTCTCTCGAGACGCAAGATTATCGTCGTTCAACAACATTGACAATGTAACATGTGAATTCGGGCCAATTTTTCAATTTTTTCTGTAGCCTCATAAACGTGAACCTTTGTTGCATAACAAATAAATGGAAGACAAATATATAGTGGGGGCTGTTTTTTATCAGAAGATCTAGAATATCTGTGTGCCACAAAGAATTTTTTACTCATATTTGATTAGTAGTGGTGTTTGTTTGTTTTTGAGCGCATAACATGTGGTCTCTTTTATAGAACAAGAAGCGAAAAGCTACCTGCTGTTGTTCTGGTCAGAGTCAGAAAAATGTTTTATATTAAAGCATCACCAAGGTAAGTGTCACATGAAGCTGTTGGTTTTAGCATTTATTCATTCAATACTGTTTATCCTTTGTAGAGCTCACATCGATTTATTGAAGTCCACAATGTAGAGGTGCGTCTTCATAATTTTTGCTTGCTCAGCGCATACAGACAGCCCTTGATTATAGATATGTATTGTGGTATTCTCACGTCAAGGCTTCCATCTCGTACGAAAAAAAATTATTCAATTGTTCCTTTCTTCAATAACAAAAATAGTGTAGCTTAAACTTAAAATAAGAGATAAATCTGGAAAGTAGGCAACTTCTACTTCTGACATCTCAAAAAACAACCACATTTTTTTACGCACTGAGGTGACTCAAAACTTTGGAGGCTAATGATATTATTTATTTATAAAACGACCGGAAACGTGTCATTCACACCCTCACTCAGTTTGAGCAGTAATGATGGCATGGCAACCTGTCACGATGGTTTAGGGGTTGAGGTGCTCGACAGATGAACCGAAAGCTGTTGTATCATATGCTGGCCATGGTGGTCGAATTTTCAAAAAAGCCGTAAATTGCTGAGGGCCGTGGGCTTACATTTAGGTGAACATTCAAGAACGGCAGGTCATCGAAATTTTTCGACCGATCCGCTACAGCACCTGTCATAATCGTATCGTCGTTTCAAGGCATTGAACCGCCAGAATCGGTATTAAGCTGGGATGACAAGTATCGTTTCATAGTAATTTTTATGTCATAGTAATAAATTTTCAATTCAGCCATATTGTAACAGCTGAATATTTCTTTCTGCGTGCAAGACCAGTTGTCACTGATCCCGTTAATTCGGGAGGCGATCACCGGGCTAATTCCAAGGGCCGAAGTATCGCCCCCCCCGTACCGCACCACGAAAGCGTGGACAATTTAGAAATGGTCCTATTTGGCGCGCCAGCGGACGCCGGCTGTGGCCCAAAGAACAAGTCAGAGCCGAGACTTGATAAACAAAACAAAATTATATTCTCTATTATGGCAGATCAAAACGATACACAAGTATGCACATTCCACAATAGTTGAATACAATATGTCACCAATCAAACAATGTACTATACAGTACAATCAGCCACACTCGAAACAACGGACACAGACAACAATACGCACTACAGTGCAGTCGCATGCATCGAATAACCAATTCACTTAAAGACTAAAGAGTTAGAAAACTTATTCAGTCCAAAGTTCTTGGAGCAAAAGTCTGAATAATACTCTTCCGAGAATCACTCACTCAAAGTCCAGCGTTGTGGTCGTTCCGCTGTCCCCGAAGTTTCTCTTCCAGGAAACCTCGCGTCTTCAATTGGCCACTCTCCAAGCTTCAAACTTCTTCGCCGGAAACACGTCGGCTTCACACACGCAGCTGTTGGCACGCGTCTTCGCTCGATAGCGGTAGACACACACTCTTGCCTGTTGCTGGAGCCTTCCCCCCTCAGGTGGAAATCCTCTTCTTCTCCTCCTTTGTCACGGAAGACAAAAGGCTTCGCCCACTAGGCGCAACTCCCTACGCACTCTGGCGCATACTTTCTTCTTCTCCTGCTTTGTCACTAAGGACAAAACCTTCACCAACAGACGCGGCGGGATACCCTACGTACTCTGGCGTTAACTCGCTTCTTCTGCTCATCTCCCATCTCTGCTGCTCGGTTAAATACTTTTCGCACGCGATTCCAGAAAATTCTCATCATTTTGTCGGCGCGATGCGCAGCGAAGGCTGGGGGAAAGCGCGAGACGGTATGAGGGCCGTCCGCGGCGGATGACGCCATCCTGCATCGCCACGCCCCTTTCCATCGAGAAATTTCCTGGGCTTGCTCGGCCGCCGACGCGAGGAGGTTTCGTCAGCGAACCTGCGCTTCCGAGGGAGAGAGACGCGCGCCCAGGGAGTCTTTGGTTGTTTGTTTTCTTTTTTTTATCGTTGACTTCGCGGCGTCACTCCGGCGTTTCGTCGCGAGAATTTGGCGGCGCGCCCTTTTTGTGCGCTCGTTTCGTGACACCAGTCTACGCTGTTCTCATCATGAAGCGTTCGACCAGTAACTATACACTCGGAAGTAGGTGTCGTAAGCCTCTTTTGTGGACATAGTCCGTCCCTTTAGCCCGTGACAGACTTGTTTTCATCATTCACCCGGTGTCTTAGAGCGATTGGTGGGTGATTACGTCAGATTGTAATTTCCTCTTATTGAAAAGTACCGGCGTCATGACAACCGCACCAGAAAAATTGTGGTGCCACTGGTATTACTTTCTGGTGCGCACTCACAGAACCAAAACTGTTCTGAATGGTCGGAAGTATGAACGCGCTCACGAGTTCCAAATTCCTGGATTTAAGCTGTAGTTTTCCATCGCAGTGATCGTACAAAAAAAGAAGAAATGATGAAACTGGCTGCGTATCCTCGTACTTCGCTGCAAAAGAGATTTAATAACGATAGTTTTCTTTTTGAAGGCACTGTATAAGATAAGGTTATTTGTAAATGTTGTGAAAAAAGGATTTTTTTTAGAACGCCAAGTAATTTGAAGGTTTGAGCACCGGGTTCATCTAGTTCAAGCCCCTGAATTTTCAGCAAAATTTACGAACCACCCATTTTAAGCGCACCGTAATAAGCGCTTTCGTCTCTGTATTTACGTATATATATTTCCTAAATAATGGTGTTGTTGACTGAAGGATTAGGAGCGGCCCATTAACTCTGCGAGCGAACACTCCACTCTGGCGGAGGGCAACAGAATAAAATCTGCTAATGGAACACACGCACCCCCCCTGGAGCAAATGGCAGGGTCGAAATGTAACGCGATGCGCATGTCTCTCTTCCTGCTTGCGTGGGCACGCAGAGCACAGTGACGCCACGCTAGCAAAACGTGACGTTCCACACAAGGCGCAACTGACGTGACCAGCGTCCGTTGGTGCGCCAATAGTTGGCACAGTTTCAAGGAACGGGGCACTTTTGACTTTCGGTTGAATTCGCCGAGTTTCGCGAAATAGGAAACGTTAATCCGAGAAGTAAATCTCACGAAGGAGCTACTTTAGACCTGCCAATGCAACATACAAGGAGGGCTTTCACTCTGACAATAGATTAACCTTGCTTCAAATAGAGGGGAAGGAAATATTACCGGAAGTGCTCCGAATCTGTCAATGAATGACACCTCAAGTGTATGCATGGACTGATATACACGTATTGATATTGCGCCTCAAGCATGAAAAATATTTGTTTGTTTGTTCATTGACAATGTTCACACTTATGAACGCAGCCAGCCGATTAAGATGGGTGGGCTTTGAGCATTAGTTTAAAGGGCCAGTCAACAGCTCCGAAAAGCGCAGGATAAGCTCGCGCGTTTTTCCTACCCGTGACTAACATCCTTCAACGCGCAGAGACGTCAACTCGGCGATCGGCGATGGGATGTAGCACGCAGCTCATCGATTGGTCTAAACAAGGTATCAATAAAGAGTAGTTTAATCAATAAAGAGTAAAGAGGTGACGTCACTGCGTGTGAAAGAAGATTGGTCAGGTGTACTAAAAATGCGCGAGCTTTTCCTACGCATTCCGGAGCCTGTTAACTGGCCCTATAAACATTCACCGAGTAGCTTGTCACAGACAGATTGATTTGATATGCACGGTTCAACGTCCCAAAATTACCATATTAATAGGAAAGACGCCGTAGTGGAGGACTCCGGAAATTTCGACCACCTGGGGTTCTTTAACGTGCACCCAAAACTGAATACATGGGCCTACAACAGTTCGGCCTCCATCGGAAATGCAGCCGCTGCAGCCGGGGGCTTGTCATACACACACAGACAAAAAATTAGGTATCCAAAAAAAGACTATCTCTTTTATCGACGAATAAATTTTCACTGTCACTTTCTTACGTCCGGCCTATGGTCAGATTAATTCGACGACATAGGTTTTTCGATGGGAGGTGTGGCGGCGCGTTCCGGTAGAAGTCGCGCGCTAATGGTGCACTCACATGACACACCTGATCCGGATTTGGAGGGGTGCTCTACGTGTCACCCCTCTAAAAATCAGTAATATCAGCCGTCATGCAGACCCTGTGGAATCAGGGCGTCGAATACGTAGATATAAACATCCTGGAAGAAATCTACGGGGGATCAACTGCTACCATAGTGCTTCAAAAGAAAGCAACAGAATACCAATCAAGAAGGGTGTAAGGCAGGGGGACACACTCTCACCAATGCTATTTACTGCGTGCTTACAGGAGGTTTTCGGAAGCCTAGAATGAGAACAGTTACAGATAAGAGTTAATGGAGAGCACCTTAGTAACCTGTGCTTCGCCGATGACATTGCATTGCTGGGTAACTCAGGGAACGAATTGCAACTCATGATTACGGAGTTAGACAAGGAGAGCAGAAAGGTGGATCTTAAAATTATTCTGCATAAAACGAAAGTAATGTACAACCTCGGAAGAGAGCAGCGCTTCTAGATAGGTAATAGTGCACTACAAGTTGTAAAAGACTACGTTTATTTAGGACAGGTAATAACCGTTAAGCCGAATCACGAGATTGAAGTAACTAGAAGAATAAGAATGGGGTGAAGCACATTTGGCAAGCACTCTCCAATCACGACAGGTAGATTGCCACTATCCCTCAAGAGGAAGGTATATAACAGCTGTATCTTACTGGTACTCATCTACGGAGCAGAAACCTGGAGACTTACAAAGAGGGTTCAGCTTAAATTGAGGACGACGCAGCGTTCAATAGAAAGAAAAATGGAAGGTGTAACCTTAAGAGACAAGAAGAGAGCAGAGTGAATTAGGGAACAAACGGGGGTTAAGGATATCATAGTTGAAATTAAGAAGAGAAAATGGACATGAGCTGGGCATGTAGCGCGTAGACAGAATAACCGCTGGTCATTAAGGGTACTTAACTGGATTCCCAGAGAAGGCAAGCGAATTAGGGGGAGACAGAAGGTTAGGTGGGCAAATGAGATTAAGGAGTTTGCATGTGTAAATTGGCAGCAGCAAGCACAGGACCGGGTTGACTGGCGGAACATGGGAAAGGCATTTGTCCTGCAGTGAGCGCAGTCAGGATGATGATGATGATGATGATAATGATGATGACTACGCGTCACGTGACCTTGCATCAGCGATTAAACTCACCTGCGCCTCGTCCGCATGATTCGTGGATGTTTTAGCCTAACTAGTTTTTCACATAGGAATTGTGGCAGTGGTACGCCGCAGCCTTAGCGGTCCAATACGCTGGCAACCGTTGCAATATTTTTCAGCTCTTTCCGTGGAGCTGTCCTCAATGTTGATTTAGACTTTGTTGGTTGATTTAGACTCTGCTGGCTTTAGAAGTTTACTTCTGGGGCCTCATTTACTGACGGTCACCTTCTTGAAACCTGTCACTTTATACTGAGTGTTGTTCGGACGGTTTTAGAGTAGCGGGTAAGTTGCCGCTTAATCTTTGAAAATGGATGATCTTGCAACAGGCAAAGTGTTGCTGCCGCCGAAAGTGATTCTCAGAACGTGGCCCATGTCTGAACACTGATTCCAATGGAAACATGCAAACCTACACAAACAAACCTTGTGTGCACCAGTACAATGTTTTTTGTATATATCCGTTATCCACAAAAGACAAATTAATAAATAAGTGCTGTTATCGGCTGGCGCATCACTATATCCTTCCTTCTTACGCGAAGTCCCATTGCCGATGGTAGCAAATATTAAGGCTCACATCCAGCTGTTCTCTGTAAAGCAGGTTTTTTTGCCATGCAGGCATTCTGTAAACACCGCATCTTAACGAATGCAAACTGAAGGCCCCGACAACGCTCGATATGGGAAAAACTTCACTCTCTACCGGCCTGCGGTTTATTGATTACTGTCAAACCGGCCTGCTGGTGGCGGGTGCAGATAAACGCATAGAAATCCTGCTGTTCTTTAAGAGACCCTGCGCTTCGCTTGCAGATATGACTGTAGTCAGATCATACGCGGATTAGCGCTTTGCGTTCACAAAAATCTGGATACGGGCCGTAATTTGAATGCACCACAAGCCTAGCAAGAATGTACTCGCTGCTACATCATATTTTTCGGTGTCGCCACTCTAAGACTCCATACAATGTAGCCACGACATCAGACTCAATCAACACGTCAACTAAATGCTACCTACGGCTTTGTGTTGAGAATTTTGGAGATGTCAAATCTTGTCATGCAATTTAGGTATTAGTAAATAAAATTATTTGACAAAACATGTGAGCATGCTTTAGCAGTAGTTGTGTTGGAATAAATATAAACTGACTTGCACATGAGAAAGGGAAAGTTATCATAAAACGTTTTGCTTTCCACCCTTACTTTATACAAACACAACGCTTTCATTACATATTAGGACAATCAGCTTTTCTATATTACCAACTATGTGAGCGGCTGGCAGTAGCTTGTTATCTGCTAGTAGACTACTTTCGCAGAAAACAAAAAGAACCTTGAAAGACATTAGGAAACAGTGCCAAAATAAATAACATCAAGTGAAGTTTGAAAAGACAAGCCTAATTAAGCCTTTTTTGCAGAAAAGAATTGTGAACAATTCACCTGGGACTCAATGCTATCAAAAGCAACTAATGAGTGTGACAAATATTTCTTGAAAGAATGTGGTCCTGTGACACCCAAGGTTTCTACGCAAAGCTGCCCCTAGCGATAAGCACTCTGTATTTGTTTCAATAGTCTATGCTGTAGAATGTATATGAAAAGAAATAAACTTGCAAGCTTTGACGCTTCTAGAGACGTATTCCATGAACATGTTCTTAGTACGGAGACTCACGACTTCACAATACAACCATGCACTTATTTTAACCAATTGCTCTCATTCTTTAAAGTTTCTTGCAATTTAAGAGCTGAGACTGTCGTCTTGCGTCTGATCTCGTAACTTGGTCTTAGGTGGGCAGAACACACGCTTACAGAAAGAGATAAATCATTTTCATAACAGTGCATAGTATAGCATCGCACGCGGTGGGAAAGTGGAATAAGCGTGAGTAGGAATTTTCTGAGGTTCAGCCAAATAAAAGGGCAAAGGAATATGAAAAAAAACTTAGCATAACCATGTATCTTCTTGCACAGGTGTCACTCAGGCTCAGACTCACGAAAAATTACTATAAATGAACTCACTCGGGCTACACAGCTCACTAGGATAGAAACTAGGAGGAAAAGAACGGGAGGGAGAGTAACCAGTCTATTGAGAGCCGGTTTGCCACCCTACGCATGGGAGGAGGATGGGGGAGATGAAAGAGAGAAGAGAGAGAAGAGAGGTAAACCCAGCCCATTAAGCAGCACACGCGTGCACACTTAGTCATAGCCCAGCCTGGTCTTTCGTGGTGTGTGACATTGCTGTTACAGCCGCTTGTTCAAGTCCGTGCCGCGTAGGAATTTCAACCGCGCCTTTGTCGCCTTCTGTTGCAATGTCTTCTTTGGGGCACCTGAAAGAATGGTGTCCACAGACCTTTGGCTGTTCTCGATACCGCCCCGCCGCGGTGGTCTAGTGGCTAAGGTACTAGGCTGCTGACCCGCAGGGCGCGGGTTCGAATGCCGGCTGCGGCGGCTGCATTTCCAATGGAGGCAGAAATGTTGTAGGCACATGTGCTCAGATTTGGGTGCACGTTAAAGAACCCCAGGTGGTTTAAATTCTCGGAGCCCCCCACTACGGCGTCTCTCATAATGATATAGTGATTTTGGGACGTTAAACCCCACATATCAATAATGTTCTCGATACGCGCAAGAACGGACGCCAGAGACTGTCTCTAGATGTCATACAACGGACAGTTGCACAGGATGCGGTGTAGCGTCTCTTCGCAACGACAGGCGCCGCAGAGAGCATTGTTGATCATTCCCATGAGAAATGAATAGGATTTAGTAAATGCCAGCCGTAGCCATAAGAGATGAGGAAGGGTAGCTTCTCCTCGGTTGTGCCCAGTGGGCATATGGAAAGCCATCAAAGAGAACAGGTGGTGTTGACAATTCGTCTGGCTGGTCTGGTTGCCTGGTGGTCACCAAAGTGAGAGAGTGATTTCATGCGCAAGCTGTCGAAGATTACTGGCAGCATTGGTCCACGGAAAAGGCTTCTTCTCGTGTACCTTCGAGAGCTGCCCGTGCGATAGTATCAGCATGTTCGTTCTCTATGATGCCGCAGTGGCTTATCAGCCACAGAAACGTCACATGGTGCCCTTTGTCGCGAGAAGCGTGGAGAAAGCATCGAATTTTGAAAAGAAGCTGTTCACACGGCCTGCGACGCAGTGCTGATAGCACAGATAGCAGGGCAGCCCTTGATTCGCTGAAAATCGGCCATTGTTGCAACGGCTCCAGATTCACCACACAAAGTGCAGAGCGCAAAGCAGCTAGTTCCGCAGCTGTAGACGCCGCGGAGTGTTCAGTCCTAAAGCTGATAACACCTCTTGCTGGGACAACAACTGCAGCGGACAAACATTGGCGGTTCGTGGAGCTGTTAGTATATATATATATATATATATATATATATATATATATATATATATATATATATATATATGTACACTGTCGGAATATTTCTTGTGCAAAAGAACCAGAGACAGTTGTTCCAGCACGGGTGATGAAAGCTTAGATTTCCTCTGAATCTCTGGTACACTAAGATGCACTGTGGGTCGAATAAGGCACTAAGGGGGTATTGATGGTTTAGATGCAGGAGCGAAGCCCACAGAAAGTTTTTCGTTGTACTTCACAATCATTTTAGCAAGCGATGCTTGGCACCTCTCTGAAGGCAACAGTGCAAGGTAATGACCGGGGGGCACGTGCAAAGTGTCTGAAGTGTGTTCTCAGGTCTTCGACAGCAATGATAGTTTGTATTGCATAGTCACCAGCGATGCAATTGTTGCCTTCATCGACGTATATCTAGGCACTCTAAGTTTTAGGGCTTGTACTGCCTGTAGAACGCAAACATTGGTCTCGCAGGTAATGCTCAGCACGGGCAAGCTATATCTCAAGAAACCGAGAAACAGGGCTCTGTAGAGTTTCATCATTGTGTCTACTGACGAGACCTACATCTTCCCAGCCAGGAACTTGAACTATTGGGAAATAACGGTCAGGCGCTTTCTAACATAGGCCACATGTGGACTCCAACAGAGGTCTCTATCATAATGATGCCCAGAAACCGGCAAGCTTTGGCGTAAGAGATGGGTCGCCCGCTGATTGAGAGGACATAAGAGATCATTGTTTTGCGAGTGATGGCCACCAGCGCACATTTTCCTGGTGATATGCTGAGACCTTCTGTTAACAAGTAGTTCGCAATTATAGTTGCAGCTCTTTGAAGCGGAGCACGCATCTGAGGATGTGTGACTGCCGAAGTCCAGAAAAAGATGTCGTCTGCGTATATTGAGATTTTATTGGTACTTTGCAAGTATTCAGCAAGGCCAATAAGTGCAAGGTTGAATAACGTCGGGCTCATAACTCCGCCTAGGAACACTCCGGAAGGCATAGCGTCACGTAGTTGGGCCGTCTTCTGTTAACACAAGAATGACCTTGTAGAAAGGTAACTCGAAATCGACTGAAACACTCGACCACCAACACCAACCAAGGCAAAAGCACCTAGAATAACCTCATGCAGTACATGTTCATACACGCCTTTCATATCTAGAAACAAAGTGGTACATAATCGCTTACGGGACCTTTCGTGCTGATTGTACAAAACTAGATCAACGGCATTGTCAATAGAAGAGCGGTAGCGTCAGAAACCAGCCATGGAATTCGCAAAAATCTTGTAGATACCACTCCTGGCTGCCAAGTATCATCCTTTCCATTATCTTTCCTACGCAGCTGGCTAGCGCTATTGGGCGCTATGAGCGAACTTGAGTGGGGATTTGCCCAGCTTCAAGATGGGCACCAAGCGGCTTACTTTCCAGTCGCCAGGAACATTGTCATCCTGCCACGAGATGTTGTAAAGGCTCAACAGTTGTCTTCTTGCACGTTCCCCAAGGTAGCACGAGGCTCGGTACGATATACCACCTGGACCCGGAGAAGTTAAACGCCTGCAGAGAGCTAGTGCCGCGTCGAGTTCCTCAATTGTAAAAGGGAGGTGAATGTGGTAGTCAAGGGAACGGAGAACGTCACCTCTCACTGGAGAATATAGATGAGTGGCTTTGTTGGCCATCAGTGCACAGAAATCTTCTGCAACATCCATGTCTGGTCGCCTTGAAAGAGCGCGGGCGCTTTGAATGAAAAACGCTGTTCCGTAGGGTGACGCAGACCTTGCACCATTTTCCGAATGCGTGAGAGTGGCTTGCGAGAGTCTAGTGACTGGCAAAACGTTGTCCATCGTTTTGACGCTAGTTTATGCATGCGACGCTGAATCTTCTTTTGCATCCTCCTGGCTGCCCTAAGATCGTGAATTGATTTCGTGCGCCGACATTGACGCTCCGTCCAGTGTCGAAGTGTTCGGAGTCACTGCAACTCTATGTCAAAGCCGTTTATTTCGGAAGATATCGTCACCGTGCGAGTTTTACAGCGAAAGATGTATATGGGTAGAAGAATCAAAAAACCGTCCGGAGCGGTGACACGTGGGGTACGCATTGGTTGTGCTATCAGGTACGTTTTGCGCGGCGTCGAACCTAACGCTGCAGAATTTTAACTCGCCTAGAGTGTTACCTGGAGCACCACGAGGTATGCCCTGATGCTTTGATGGTTTTCGGCGTGGGCAGTCCAAAATGGATAACGTTATTGACCTGGTCTCATCTGTGCAACATCGAAAAACACTGAAACGTTTGTCCGCGGTATTGTTCTTGGACGTGAAAGGTGCATACGAAAATGTATCACATGAAGCCGTTCTGGATGTCATGGAAAATATTGGATTAGGAGGTCGGATTTACTAAAGATCAACAGCTATTTGAAAGGCAGAACTCTCTTTGTACAGACGGAGAATGGCAAAACAACGCATCATTGTATCCGTCGTGGTGTGCCTCAAGGTGGTGTTTTTAGCCCTACACTTTTCAATGTAGCGCTCCTCGGCCTGGTCGACGCACTTCCAGAATCACTTCATCTATCAGTATATGCAAACGACATCGGCATCTGGGCGTCAGGCATAACACGCGTTCATATGCGTGCCTGGTTACAAAGAGTGGCTACACTAGCGACAAAATATTTGGAAGAACAGGGACTAGAGCTGTCTTCAGAGAAGTGCTCGCTTATAGCATTCACGCATAAGGTGAGAGCCCATATGTTATTAAAATCAAGGAACACACGATCAACTACGTGAACACCCACTGATTCCTCGGAGTCATAGTTGATCGCGACCTCTCCTGGAGCCCTCACATCGCCCATATGAAAACAAAACTCAGTATGATCACCCACGTGCTGAGGTTTCGTGCTGGGAAAACGTAGGGTGCATCGGTACGAGCAATGCTTCAACTTTAAACTGTTCTGTTCCTCGGTTATATGCGCTACAGCTTACCCATGCTTTGCGGGATCCGAAAAACAAACTTGCGCGTTCTCCAGTCGATCCAAGCCCAAGCACTGCGAATATGCCTTGGTCTCCCGAGATGCGCGTCTACAGCAGCGACTGTCATGATTGAGCGTGATTGTCCACTCAACGCATACATTCGCGTAGATGCTTTGAGAATGCATCTAAGAAATTTCGCTTGGCTTCCAGCACATCACCTCACCTCGCTTCGAACTTCTAGGCCCCACTCAGCGTTCAGCGCACCTGCAGCTCAGCATTGCGCAGTGCTTCCTTTGCACTTCACGCATGCAGCATGGCCACCCTTACCAAAGTGGTGTCGACACCCACTCAAAGCCCTTCTTACGATTCCTGGCATGCAAAATAACAAGTCGTCGCATCTAGCCCTGAAACAGGCCACATTACTCTTCCTGCAAAAGAAGCATAGTGGACGCCTTTACGTTTACATGAATGGCTCTGTGTCTTCAGTAAGATCAACAGGGGTAGTGGTTATTCCCGCGAGGCACATCACAATTAAATTGGTGATATTGCATATGACGTCGTCGACAGCTCTTGGGTTTATAGATGAAAAACCTTCGGAAAATTGGTCTATCTTCTTGGACTCGAAGGCAGCTCTTCAATGTCTTATGTCACCCTTTCACCACGGACCTAATGAAAGTTCGTAGCTGAAATAAGGCTTCTTCATCACCAAGCAATTGAAAAAGAGCACAGCACAGTGTATCAGTGGATGCCAGGTCATTGCGGCATATATGGCAATGACCGCACAGATGAGTCCGCTAGATCTGCACACGACGGTACCCAATACAAAGTCATTCTGTTCTTAAGAATTGACGCACCTACAAGACTTCGTTCGTTTGCACGTGATCTCAAACTGGTACAGTAGAACTCGACAGAATGCACAAACGCGCGCCTGTATAACTGGATCCCGATCTGCAGCTTCATCTTCCCTCAGGGATATCTCAAGCCCAGGAGACTCTTCTAGGCCGCCTGTGGCTCGGAGTGGCCTTCACGAACGTATGCTCCCATCTCATTGGAATCGCCAGCTCTTCTACATGCACTTACCGCCACTGCAAAGAAACCATCATGCACCTTTTATGTGAGTGAACCCATTTCAACGCGCAAAGACAAGAACTGACTGCAGCTGTGGATAGACTGGATGATCGGCCTTTGTCGGAACAAACGATTCTGGGTCATTGGCCGAGCTCATGCTTAGTCCAGAAGGCTTTGAAAGCTTTACTACGATTTTTGCGGACAACTGGCCTCACAGACACACTTTAGTGTCTTACACTTTGTTGTTGCCTTTCCTTTGTCACTATTTTTTTGTAAGTTCTCTCTCTCTCTTCGCAACATTTCTTTTTGCCATCTTTTTCTCCCCTCACCCATTTCCCTAGCACAGGGTAGCCAGCCGGCCCAAGAACTGGCTAACCTCCCTGTCTTTCTACTTAAAAGTTTCTCCTTCTCCTACGTACACAAGCACGCGTGCCGTTGGCTGCGTATAGGTGGACGTCATCCATGTCGTCGCAACCATGGCACCGAGCACGCACGCATCAGTTTTTCCCGTGACCTTCCCCACGATAAGCCACGGATAACTCTATAAAAGAGTCAACTTTATTAACTTGGTCCAGTTCAAGCAAAAAAAAAACAAGCCCGGGAGGCCCAGTGCCAGCAGCCACCGCGTACCAATGATACGACATCCTTCCAAACAACGGTAAATCGCGAACGCGAATAAAGGTATTGGTGGCTGGAAAATCCAGCAAACCATGCCGCCAAGTTGACTCGTGATGCTAAACGCTTGCAAATATGCTGCACCTAACAAGCACCCATGTGGCAGGATGGCCACTGTTGGCTACTGTCTCACAAATTGAGAATTTGAGAGATTTGTGGTGGCTCAAAATATTTAGAGGCAACATGAAATTTTTTTTGCGATTTTCAGCTGAGGTCTCGACCGAGTTAAGCATAGTATACTCAGTGTTTTCAAAAGTACTGGGCGAAATATATTTTCTGCTTTTTCTGCTTTGACACACAACAGATGCAGGCACACTTTGCACCTAGTTTGATACGTCTGTCCTGTTTCTCTTGTTTATCTCCTCGGTTTATGCTGAAGGCACTGGCTTTCGGGTGCATCCACCAGCAATCTCCCCAGAAACCTGGGGTTCAGTAGACCGCTTCGCGTTTCTCGATGCGGAGGTGTTATACTAAGTTTCTTATGTAAAATCAAGGCTTCGATAGATGCCCTTTTAGTCGGCAAGAATCATCGAAAAAAAGCAAGAACGCCAAGCACAACAGGAAAAAGATGTGACGTTTCAGCACCCTTAGCATGAGCCTTCTTGATTGATTGATTGATTTGTGGGATTTAACGTCCGAAAACCACCATATGATTATGAGAGACGCCGTAGTGGAGGGCTCCGGAAATTTTCACCACCTGGGGTTCTTTAACGTGCACCCAAACCTGAGCACACGGGCCCATAACATTTCCGCCTCCATCGGAAATGCAGCCACCGCAGCCGGGATTTGATCCCGCAACCTGCGGGTCAGCAGCCGAGTACCTTAGCCACTAGACCACCGCAGCGGGGCAACACACATCAGCCTTCTTTACAATGACATTGTGAATAAGGCTTCGTCCCGTTCTTGGGGCCGCAACAACCTTACATTATTATCCTGTTGTGATCGGCGCTTTAGCCTTTTTATTCGCGAAGGTATTTTAGGCGCTCGAATAGATTCAAGCTTCTTTAAAGTTCTCTTCTGTAGTTGTTTGGTGATGCTTAGGCTGCGTGTTTGCACCATGGCACCAATGGTCCTGAATGGCTTATCCGCTTCATCCCTGCTGAAGTATGTGCTAATTTGGTATGTGCACTTGAACTTTGTTACTAACACGCTTTTCGGCCTGGTCACGAATTTGGGTTCTTAAGGGAGTCCTCACAAACTTCCAAATCTGCACAAAGACGAATGTGTAACGTAAGCATTACCGCACAGAAAGCTTGGTGCGGGCATTGCGCCAGGTACGCTGTACTTTCCAAATCATTTTCATTGTTCTGTAATTAGATTGTTCTAATACCGCTAACACGACTCTTGCGATTCTCTAGATATACACTAAGGCTATGCACGCCTACCCTTTCTTCTTGTAGCTAATGAATCGCCCTGAAATCGCTACATTCAAAGCCACCACAATCTTTCGTCATGAGGCGCAAGCATTCGGGAACGCTGCTGGAACATGCCTGACCATTCTTTGTGTTTTCATGGTGAAGAGGCTGATGCGATTTGCATTAAAAAAATGCCAATATAGGTTGGCCCTATGGAACGTACTGCTCTGCTTGGGGCTATACAGAATTAGCAATTTTAAAAGCATGGGCTGTATGCAGGATTTTCCGAGTTTCGAGAAACTTGTGAATTTCCTGATCTCTGGCGACACCCCCTTATGAACGAGCCAACACTACGAAAACGTCAATTCCACCCCTCAGGACGCTGCGTTTCATTGGTTAAGATGGAACAAGTCATCGCGTCAGACAAACAGACAGACAGACAGACAGACAGACAGACAGACAGACAGACAGACAGACAGGCAGACAGACAGGTAGACAGACAGACAGACCAAAATTTTTTCGTCGAAGGTCCCCAAGAACGACTATCGTCTTTAAAAAGGAAGGGGGTTAGTGGGGCACGAAGCAACGGCGTGGTAGGTGTCGGCCAGGACCAGGCAGGTAGAGCAGGTGCCGTTGATTTCCGGCAAAAAATGCCTGGCGACCGCCGGACTGAGATAGGTATTCGTCTGGAGGCGGCGCAGTATTCGCTCGTCCGCTTCTCCAGACCACTTGCGGGGTCCGGGTACAGGTGGCGAGAAGCCCGGTAATAGGCTGGAATTTCACGAAAGCGTGTCAGATTTGTATTGCCAAATTCTGACTCGGGACATGGAGGGGCAACGGGCCGGATGAGAGAAGGGCGGGCAGCGGCAATCGCCACCTCATTGCCGGGCAGGCCCGAGAGGCCTGGGGTACATACTATTCGAATGGGGTGAGGGTTAAAGCGCCAAGAGGCTGCCCGAAGTAGGTGAGCTGCCAGCGGGGAAATGGAACCCTGAAGGTATTGGGAACAGGCTAAGCGCGAGTCCGTCAGGATGATGCGTGAGGTGGGATGCGAGGCAGCCAAAGCAATGGCAACCTCCTCAGCTTGCGTCACAGTGTTTGCTCTAGAAGAGAGGCCGTCAACGTGTTTTCCCTCTTTGATCACTGTGACCGTGAAGTCACCTGAGAGGAAGGGGCCTGAGACGTTTTTGTAAAAAACACCAGGGCGGTCGGTTTGACGCGCTTGAAGGGCTGTGGAACGAGCTAGTCTACGACCGGGATGTAGCTCGGGGTTCATGGTGCTGGGTAGTGGTTCAATTCATAGTTTTCGCCACTAAAGTTTAGGCATGGGCGTTGGAGTCTCTTGATCGCAGATCGCAATGAGACCAAGCTTGTGTAGGTATCGCATTGAGGCCGGGCATGTGTGGTAGACGTCGCCGTGAGGGTGTCTGCGACAGACGTATACTTTGGTTAATACGATGAGCTTTCCGCAGCTCTGCAAAGAAGTTATGTACCCCCAGGGCCGCAAATCGGCTGACGAAGGGACGCCAGGTGCGCTGAAACGCGAATGCTTCAAAGCAACGCAGCGCGGCATGCGCCTGCAAGTATATGGCAGGGCCGTCGCCTGGCGGGGCAAGGCCAGCATGACGCGACGAAGTAAGCGCCGGCGAGCATGCGCACCACGTCACGTCGAAATGTATTGGCGCCTTCACTGTGGCATGTAGTCATGTTCTCACATGACACGCATCTCATGATTATCATGTTTGCACTAGTCACATACCATCGGCACTAAATGGCGTCACGTAATATCAAATTTGGCATATATGAATGTAGTGATACGGTCCCAAGCGCATCGTCATTGTGGCATGTGGTCATGTTGTTACATGACACGCATCTTCTGATTATCATGTTTGTGTAATTTACGTATGTCGTACGTTCACCTCTCGTAATACCAAATTTGGTACTTGTGAAGCTAGCGAAACGACCGTGAGCGCATCATGATGCACAGCATGTTGTCTTGTTCCATGACATGCATCTCGTGTTTACCATGTTTGCACCAGTATCATACCTTCATCATCCATTCACGGCCCGTATTACCAAATTTGGCATAAGTGAAGCTAGCCGAACATACATTTGTCATTCATTCACGTCCCGTAATGCCAAATTTTGTAAAAGTGAAACTAACCTAACGGCCGCCAGTGCCGTATGAGCGGGGCATGTAGTCATGTTGTTACATGACACGCATCTCATGATCATCATGTTTCCACCAGTCACATACCTTCGTCATTCATTCACGTACAGTAATAAAGAATTTGGTATCTGTGACGCTAGCGAACCGGCCGCGAGCGCTTCATGAGCGTGGCATGTAGTCATGTTGCTACATGACAGGCATGCCATTATTTTATGTAAGGGTAGTTCGCTTGTCTTCGCCATGCAATCTTGTCATTCCTTACCAGTTTTGCAACCGGCCATGTGAACGAAACCACCGTAAGAGTTGCAGGGCCATTAGATGTAAATCAGGACATTCATGACATGTCAAGATTTTCATGATATGACTAGGTAAATATGTCCTTCATACAGTCATGTTATGCCATACCAAATTTGGTATGTAATTTGGTATGTAATTTGGTATGTAATGTAAGATGTAACTGAAAAGCTACAGTACGACGGCTGCGAAGCAAGCACCAGCCAAACCGTGACCTAAAGCTCTTGGATCTACGTCCTTGTCGACAACGTGCTTACAGGAGGACACAGCGTTCCAAGATAACCTCTGATTAAGCACTGTATAACCACTTAGATGCAGCCAATAGGTGGCACACACAACAACTTCGTCGAAGAAGATGGGCCGCATTGTGTAGCTCCTTGCATATGGCGAGTGGTTTTGGGAGTGTTTGGCGCATTTTGAAGGCTTTCTGAACAACTGAGGTCGGCAAAAACCCAACTACAGCATTGTGCATCACGACTAGACAGACTGCGAATATTCTTGTGGAAGATTTTACCAATACTTTCACCTGTCTTATGTCAAAAGACAATGCCAGTCATTCTTCCGTAACAAATTTATATGGACCTCCATGTGAGATGAATGGGGCAGAATTTACCCTGGCCGAGCTGAGTCATTCACTTGGGCTCTGTTACCGTCGCACCGCCCCAGGCGAAAATGGTGTTACGTACTAAGCCTTGCGAAACATTGATGAGGTCTTTCATCAAAGTATCGTGGACGAATACAACGAAGTGTGGCAAACGAGTCTGATTCCTGCTGAATGGAAATTATCTGTGGTGAAGCAAATTTTGAAGCCTGGTCGCCCTGCACAGCTCCTGAAGTCATACCAGCCAATTCCACTAACTGCTAACAGTATGTAGCTGATGGGACGTATGAAGCTGTTTCATCTGGACACCAGATTTCAGGAGCTCACGTTCTTTCCTGATGTCATGAGCGGAATTCGTCGCCACCGTTAAGCCCTCGACAGCACAGCAGATCTCGTATCATCGCTTCAATCTGCTCAATCAAACAGACATTCAGCGTATGTTCTATTTCTTACCATACAGCAAGCGTTTCAGTCGGTGCCACATAAGGCGATTATTTGTGCACTGATGAATGAAGAAATTTCAGGTCATCTGTTACAGTTTTTTCGTGATTTTCTATCAGAGCACAGAATGAAAGTGCGCATTGCAGAAGTACAGAGTCAACCTTGCGCTGTTGAGTTTGGCCTTCCACAAGGCAGCGTATTGTGACCGCTTCTCTTTATCAGCGTACTTGCTGTACTTCTAGGCTGACTACCGAAAGAATGTGGCTTTCCTATAGGCATAGCGATTTATGCTGATGACATCGCACTCTGGGTCAAATTTCCGTCACACCATGGTCCACGTCTTCGTGGTATGTTGCAGTGAGCTCTGAATGCAACTTCAACATACGTGATGGAAGTTGGCGAAGTCAGCTGCCATCGCGTATCATTCAAGGCAACGCGCTCATCAAAGCCTTTACAGGCTTCGCCTCGGAGACACACCGATGCAGTGGGTACACCAGCATCGCTACGTGGGTGGAATCATCGATAATTGCCCTCCTTGGCGCCCTGCTGTTAAAACTTTGAGGTGAAAAGAGCTGTCCCTGTTCAAGTATGTAGCCGCCTTGACTGCTAGAGGTGAGGGCATTGATCAGAAAATGGCACTACAGGTTTACCAATCAACTGTACACTCTTGCGTAATGCATGCTTTACCACTCTTGAAGGTGCCGCCTGCTTTAATGTCCCAGCTGGAACGGGATCATCGTGTTGCCCTCCGAGTACTGTTTGGCTTACCTCGTGAAGCACAATCCATCCCACTACTGACAGAAGCACACCAGTTGCCGCTAAAGCTGCAAGCTGACCAGAGAGCGCTATATCGTCTTGAGCGTCTGAACCGAGCCCCACATGGCAAGACACTCCTCAACAGGCCGTCACACCACCCACTTTCTCGGAAGGGTAAAATGGCGGCTTTATTCAATGACATTACTGGCGATTCCAGCGAAACTTTTCAGTTGCCAACATGGACAGAGCACATGCCATGTACCTTTTCTACCCATGTGTCGATTCCAGGAATACGCAAAAAGTGTGACCAACCTTGAAGACTATGCAAAATATTTACGGACGCTTCTGTACGCAGCAATGGCCTGAGCACATCTGCAGCTTTCTTCTGTCCTTTAACTGATATCAGGCGGTTGTTTAAAATCCCGCACGCCTCATCGTCGGTGACGGCCGAGCTAGCAGCGATTGATGTCGCCCATAACTACGTACACGAAGGGTTGACAGCATTGAAGGTTGTCATCCTCACCGACTCTCGTTGTGCCCTTGGCAGACTCACCAGCAAGCAGACCGACAGCCCTATTCTGAGCAACATCATGGAATCTATTAAATATTCTGTCACGTGGGGTCTGCCTAGCTGCGCAGGTGGTACCTTCGCACGTGGGTATCGCGGGCAATGAAGAAGCGGATCGCCTTGCTTCGTCATGCAACCATGGTGGCTGTGACTGTCCTGGAATGCTATGTACGATGTACAACGCTTTTCTGCTTATACGCCGACATCTCCTAAAGCAGCACCCAGACCACTGTGTGGCGAATGGATCGCTCTCTCCCGGTGTTCGTGGCCGTGGCTTGCCTCGTAGTTCCCGAGTGCTGTTGTACAACCAAAGAGTGAGTTCTGTGCTGGTGCGTGAACGATTACACTGTCAAGGGCGTGTGAACAGCCTATTGTGTGCAGCTTGTGGCTTCTGCGAAACACTTGGGCATCTCGTAGTGCACAGTCCCATATTTGCTTGGCAGTGGTCTTTGCTGATTAAGGAATAGAAATTCCTAAGTGCGTGACTCTAGACGACTACCTCTTTTCGAGTGGTAGTGACTCCCGACGTGACCAGACCCACCGAGCTTTCCTTACCAAACGAACCTGGCCACCCGTTTATAGACAATCTCGTTTTTCTTTTTTATTGTTTTATTTATTTTTTCTCATACTTGTTGAAGTCTTTGTCATACTTTTTCTCTCCTTCTCATCTTCTTTCGTCTTTCTCCCCTCTAATCTTCCTTTCCTCTGTTTCTTCCCTTCTCCCGAAAGATTGAGCGGGCGTTGTGCCCCTCCAGGTGGCAGTTGCCAGCTTGCTCTCTCCCTCTGTCCTCTGTGTCCTTGTGTACCTGTGTATGCAAATCAAATAATAATTCGCATCGCGTAATACCGAGTTTGGTACATGTGAATCTAGCGAAATGGCTGCGAGCACATCATGAGCGTAGGATGTTGTCAAGTTGTTACATGACTCGCATGACATGTGTTTATCATGTTTGCACCAGTATCACACCTTTGTCATCAATTCACGTCCCGTAATTCCAAATTTGCTATGACTTCTGTGAATTCGCAGTGGTTGACGACGATGAGGAAATATGGCTGAAGTGGGTAAGCGCCACAGTTAATAGGGGAACAAGAACAAGCTTTTGTGATCGGTTGGAGCATTGGACGGCCCACTAGTTACGCTATTCGCAATGTGCGGCAGCTCGTCTATACTTCGCAGTTTTAAAACACTTTATAAGTCGTAATAACGCGATTGCCTTCCCGACATCAAGCCTTCCTAAGGAAAGTTTGACAACTAGTCACAAGCATACTTTACTGGTGATGATTTCATGCATTGAAGAAAAAAAACACCGGTGTAGCTCAGTGATAGAACACTGGGCTGGCACCCAGTGGACCCGGGTTCAAGCCCCACTGTGTCATTGGTGCGAGGTGAAGCCTGCCTGAGGCAACTTTGGCAACAAGTTACAAGCACTAGTGTAACTCAGGTAATAAATACTGAGCTGGCACACAGTGGACCTGGGTTCAAGCTCCGCTGTGTCAAAGGTGCTAGGTTTTCTTTCTCATTTAGCGCAGTGCGGTTATGGACACAGGCGGTGGTGGCGGTGGAAAACTGCACGCGACCAGAATTGTGATCTCCTAACAGCTTTTGCTGTAAAAGCGCATTGCATGTGTGCATGAGTGCTCCCTCTCTCTCTGTGGCCGCATAGCGTTAACAGCATCAAACGCTTGACAGTCACACCAGTAGCATCACAGTGACGAGTTGAACCAACGCCACCTAGAAAAAAATTCAGGTCCACTCACTGTTGCCTTGACATCACGCGTCTTGACCGAGCGAGCGAGAGCACGGGAGGCTGAAGGCATTGCAACCAGCGTCTTCCGTGAGAAGATGAAGAAGCGTTCGCGGCACCTTTTCTGCGTGTGCGAAAACTTCATTTCGCCTTCAGCGTCGCGATTGGCGTTAGGTTTAGGAATGCATAACGATTTGGTGTTTTTGACGATCTGTCTGTAAGCCATTTATTCTTACACTTAAAAAGACTTGTCACACCACCGCGGCGGTCTATTGGCTAAGGTACTCGGCTGCTGACCCGCAGGTCGCGGGTTCGAATCGCGGCTGCGGCGGCTGCATTTCCGATGGAGGCGGAAATGTTGTAGGTCAGTCTGCTCAGATTTGGGTGCACATTAAAGAACCCCAGTTGGTCGAAATTTCCGGAGCCCTCCACAACGGCGTCTCTCATAATCATATGGTGGATTTGGGACGTTAAACCCCACAAATCAAATCAATCAAAAAGACTTGTCTGCTGTGCCTGCGCTTTTGTGCTCTTCAGAACATCTGTCTTCATAGACACATAGTTATTGAGGAGAGTATTCGCTGCGGCCACAATTATGTTATTTAACACAATGTCTGGGTGACGGCCATTAAACAGACAATTTTCATTTTCACAAAAGTGCCTTGTGACAGCCACAAGAAACCCCCTCTGATTTGGCGTTGCATGAAAACGCGTTGCATTCTCCTTTTTTGTAAGCTGCTCAAGTTCAATATGGGCATGCAAGACTGCATTAATGGCAGCCGGATTGGGAAACTTCAAAGCACCTCTCGAAAAGTTTTCAAATAGCTGATTCCTTTCAAGTTGAATTTCCTGGTCCTGGGTTGTAATATTCTTGGCACAATACTCACAACGCAGCTTTCTTAACGCAGCATGGGCGCAAAAGCCAGCGATGTACGTAATTACTGGCAAAATTGACCCCTTATTTGTTATGTCACGGTCTGATATCTTTATACTGTACTCCAATGTCAACTAAGCCCCGTCAAGTGGCACAACAAATGAATTGTGTAATTCTTGCTTATCTGGAAATACCAAACTGTCCTGTCGCCTCAGTTTTTTCTCCAACTCAAACACTTGCTGTATTGAGATGTAATAATTCGTGCCTGACTGCCACCGGTACTGTCCGAACCTTTCCTCAAGACTGTCTGTTTGAAGTTTGCCCAACAACAGTAGTCGAAATTCAATTCTTCAAGGCAGTAATGGCACAGCTCTACAAGCGCGTAACAAGTCAGCCGAAATGTTCAGTGCGTTTCCGTGAATAGTGCGCCTGTAATTATCTTGATGTCTCACCATGTTTCCAACCAATCCAGGAAATTAACAAGAAATTCTGTCTGCTTGCCAGTCAAACTTCTGAGTGGGTCCTGGAGAGGATCACTTAGGCAACGGCCCTTGGAGGGGCTTTTCACGTCGAACACATGCCACCACTTCAAGATTAGGTCAATGAAGTGCGCTGCCCTTCGCCGTAGTTCAAATTGAGCTCGTCTCCGCGCATTTTAGAGCCCCTACCACAAATGATCTGAAAACTTTTAAAACAAGCAACGCATTCTGCCTCTCAATGTTGGATGGGTGCAAGGCCTTGTAGCTCAATCCATAACCAAACTTTGTGACGCTGTGTTGCTCTGAAGCGTGCAAGTCTCGAAAAGCTTTGAAAGGTGCTCCGTGAACCCGTACTAACGATGATTTGCTGAAAGTTTCAGGGCGAAAGATACACGTTTTTGGTGTTTTTGTACAACCAGTTGTTTCTGATGCACTTGAGAAGGCGGACGGGGTCTATCACATAAAAAGGGGGTCTTGCTTTGTCCACTGGGTGAGGATACACAATATGGACTGTCCGTGTTTCAGAAAACAAGGACATCACTTTTCTGTTTATAGAATTGTTATCTGTTATTACTGCGATTACAGTAAGGTCTGCAATTTCAAGCTCTAAAATTCTTTCAGGGGCGAGGCTTTATAGCGCCACCCGTTCGTTCCTCGTAGCCGTTGTAGTATGTAACAAGCATAACATTTTGACCTCCAAGGTGGTGCCGGTGACAGATTTCTTCTGTGTGTTGATGGACAATAAAAATAGTGCTCAATGTACATGCCAACGACTGCTGATGGGGAATGACAGACAGGAGAATTCGGCTTTTAGTTAACGCGCACGCTGTGATCTCCATTAGCAGCCATAGGCATGTACAATGAGCACTATCTCACAAGAAAAGGTTGCTACATTATACTCGCTGGGTGTAACCTCCTTAGTTTTAGAAAGGTTTAGCGAGTGTTCAGCCGTAGTGCGATGAATACAATGAACTAGTATATACCGTGAACTCGAGGTGGTTAAAGGTGGGAAGTAGATACGAAGCACAAGCCGCAAGAAAGTGAAAGCCGAATTCCCCTGTGTCTCATTTCCCACTAGCAGCCATTGTCATGTACATTGAGCACTATCTGACAGGAAAAGGTTGCTACGTTATACTCGCTGGGCGTAACCTCCTTGGTTTTAGAAAGGCTTAGCGAGCGTTGGGCCGCAATGCCATGAATACAGTAAAGTAGTCTACACCGTGAACTCGAGGTTGTTAAAGGTGAGAGGTAGACCCGAAACGCAAGCGGTAAGAAAGTGCACGTGTGCCGCCTCTCGTTTAGTCCTTCAAATGTCCGCTGGATGGCGGTGCTTCTATATGGGCAATTTATGACGAAAAGATGCGAGATGGTGGTACTTGGAGCGTTGAATTGATAGATGAACGGACACCAAGACAGATGCATGAATGGACGCATGAACGGACGCAGGGCTGGATGCATGGACGAACGCAGGGACGGATGCCCGAACAGACACACGCACGGACGGGCGGATGTACGCATAGACGGCCGAAGCAAGAACGAATAGACGGGCGAATGCTTCTCCCCACTCTCCATCCACTCCGTGGATATGCTGCCAATTTTTTTACGGCAGCGCGAAAGCTGAGTTGCGCAGCGCTAGCGATTCCTCCTTTCCCAGCGCGCTTAACGGTTTTCCCTCCCCTCAGCGAGAGAAAGTAGTATTCTCGTCAGGGAGAGGACAACCAAGAAAGTGACAGAACTCGTGCGCGGACGACCGCACGGGCTCTTTGACACCGGCCTTGGAAGAAGGAGGTCGGACCCGCAACTATCCTACGAGCCGAACACAGCGCAGGCCCCCGTGCAGACTGTGCGACCACGTGTCAATGTAGGCATACCTACCTACACGGGTTACCACGACTGCAAGAGCACCAACGAGTATCTTGACCGGTTGCTCCATTTTCAGCAGGCGACGGGGCTCTATGATGCAGAATTTCTCGAGCGCGTGGTCCCAGTATCGCTCATGGAGCAAGCAGCCCGATGGTTCCGAATAATCGGACATCGCGCCCGCACGGTAGAAGAGTTCCGCGACAGCTTCCGCGGCGAATTCTTACCGGTTAATTATGAGTGGCGTTTGCGGAAGGAATCGGAGCTACCCTTATGAAAAAATTTAATGTGTATAATCGGAGAGACTAATGTCGTAAGACATCACAAACAATAAACTGTCAATGATAGTATAATGCGCATTTTAATGCGTAACTAATGTGAGTCTTGTAGTAATTGGCAGCCGTTAGCCTATAAAGCTCTCACGCAGGAGTTTCTAATGCGCACCTGATGCGTGAGTCCCTAATGCGCACCTGATGCGCGAGTTTACAATGCGCACCTGATGCATGAGTTTCTATTGCACATTGGCCACTGTTAGTCTATAGAGCTCTCACGCAGGCATTTCTAAAGCGCACCTGATACATGAGTTTCTATAGCACATTGGTCACAGTTAGTCATTAGAGCTTTCACACAGGAGTTTCTAATGTGCACCTGTGCATGATTTTCCATAACACATTGACCACTGTTAGTCTATAAAGCTTTGATGCAGAGGTTTAAAATGGGCATCTTGCGCACGACTTATAACATATTGGCCATCATCAGTCTCTAGAAATTTGACACAGACGTTTCTGACGGATGTTGTCAAGTGACTTTAGTATTGTGTTTTTATAGATTGAAGACCTTAATGCATTCCATGTCCCAAAAGACATCATTGCACTTCCAAAGCTAACAATTCAATTTTCTCGCTCATTCAAATGTGAATGCCTGTAAACATCACATCTTAGCCCTATAAATAACCAATATCAAAATGCACACAGCAATTATTGTCGATATGTAAAATGCAGCAGACCATTTCCAGTCATCACTAGCCATATATAGTCAATCTTCTGCACACACAACCATCTACCCAAGACCATAAATTACGTCAAGTTATCTGAGGAACCGCAAAACACTGATTGTTATGTTGCAATGGACCAGCTCTAGGTTCAGCGCAGAGGATAAGAAATAGTTTGTTCATTTTTATATCTTCAACAAATGTGCAGAGTTACGATCACAAACAAAATAACACAAGATCACAGACTTACTTGAAAGAATACAACTATTTATTTGTCTACTGAGCACATACGACAAGCTGTTCTTCATCTGAACAGTGCTTGTTGTTTATTTGCTGCATGTGTACCCTGCAAAAATATAGAGTAAAATTTCAGCACAGCACTGAAGCATAAATTTGCTCATTACTACCTTTCTATACTCCTTAGGGGAGTGTGTGAACATACGTTCAAGTTTCACTAATGTGAGTTAACTTTATGGTCAGCATATTTTATAAAACAGCAGAACAGCTTTTTGAATTCTGCTTTGAATAAATACACAAAACAAATGCAAGTAACGCAAGAGATGAGACACGCTATGCCAACTGTTCAGATTTGTATGCTAAAATACCTCCAATTTTATTTTTAGGATAAGATACATTGTGCCTCCCTAAAAACTTTGACTCGCAAAGTTTGCCTTTACCTCCTTAATTTTATAATTTCTGTGTTTATATGTGCAAAAGCATGATATTGTTGTGAGGACACCATAGTGGGGTTTTGCGGATTTCAACCATATACAGATCTTTTGTGTACATCTCAATCTGATTAAGTATGCCCATAGCAATTCTTTTAACACTTGAGGGCACACTGCATTGTCACAATGAATCTGCACCGAATAAGGTGAGAGGAAACATTAAAAAAATTTTCATTACCTTCAGATGTTACAATATTTACACCTTTACAGTTGGCTTCGATGATTTAATGATGTAAGCAAGGGTGCTGTAATGTTTTTTCTTTCACTATGCCTTCCTGCATGCATGCCTGTGAAGGGAGTTGGACGGCCATTGTTTATCAGACTGTTCATTCTTCACGGGGAAATATGGCTCATAGCAGAACTGTGAAAAGTTCGAGTAGGGTATATTGTATGTGTGTGATTATTTATGGCACTTCCACTTCATTTTCATTTCTAGTGTTTCCTCTAATAAACAATAGAAGTGCAGCCTTATTCTAGAAGCTCTGCATTTCTCTAAAAGGACACTAGATTACAGCAGCCCAATACAGATGTTTCATAAACACTAAACGTTTTTAATTGTTTCACTCTGCTTGTGTACATTCGGCTGCCCTGGTAGAGGTCAAATTCCCAATCCTCTTTGTTTGCAAGCCTTCATAAGACTACAGAAGCAATGCATCATAGCAGTTAGCTTACTGCAGTCACAATGGTAAAGGCACGTAAGTGTTTGAGAAATTTTAGAAAATCATTTGATGATGAAAACAAGATGTTTTAATTAGAGAACTAGCATAAACAGCAGGGTTCAATTTCATCATACAGTTTTACGGTAGGGGCACAAACTACATTGATGTGCACTGCCCTGAAATACAAAAGGTAGGTTAATGAGAACTAGCAAAGAAAAAAAGCCCTTAAAATTTCCACTTCTTTCCTTCAAGAGGTAGTTCAATTTTCACACACTTTTTCCAAGAACAGTAAACCTATTCTATGGAAACTATGAAAGCGTGCAACACTGCCAAAGAATGTGACTTCTGTACAGAGTGTTATTCTGTCTGCAATATTGGAAATAATACATACCAATAACTGCATTTAACCACGCCGGATCAAGGGTCTCCTTCATCGGGACCTCTTTGTGTTTGGTGGAGCCCCTTCCATACAAACTCTTCCCTTTGAGCTCCTCTTCTGTGAAGAGGTGTCACACCAGGTTTCGGTGAGTTTTGTTGGCAGCCCATGGCAGTGATTGTGCAGCCGGTCAAAAGTGTTTTTTCAACCAGAATGCCTTCGCCGATGTTGACCTGCATAAAAGAGAACAAGTTGTAGGATATTATATCGCCAGCTATGCTTTGAATAACACCCAAAGATAGTCTTACCTTCACAAAATAGAGTGAAATAGATTTCGAATAGAATAATTATTTCAGAAATAAGTACTGCTATTGCAGTAGTCACACCCCTTTTAAAGGATTGCCCAAAAATATGAGACAGCCAGGGACTAAATAAAGAAAATATAGGATACTGCATTGAATATACACTACTCTCAATAAGAAAATCTGAAGGGACAGGGAAAATGTGTTCCATCTAACAGGAGTTTTGTTTACGGAGGGGTGAACTGGGTTGCAGCATTCAAGTATGAAACCAATAATGTCTGAGACAGTTAATCAGCAGTTTCACTTAACAGAGTTCTATTTACTGAGTCACCTGTATTGGACTCAGTAAACTTTCATTTGGTGGGTAGTGTATAGAAAAAGGAACCTACACCAAAACACTTTTGATGTTTTGGGGGGCAAATATACTCATGATGCGCTCAATTGAAAGCTCATCCTGCATATTGATGTTGAAGAATTGTAATCATGCACTTTTCCTACGATATCCCCATGACACTTCATCATCATGTATAAAGTATTAACAAAAAGCTTATATGTAATGTCTTTTGTCCTGATATTCCACTTAAAGTAAGCTGGGCTTCATTAAAGTAACATCACAAGAAAACTGGTTCTTTATGCTTGCTTGGTCACAACTAATGTATTTACCTACCATATTGTCTATGATGCCATGGTTTATTTGAACTTTAAGGCCCAAGCCTTAAAAACAGAACTGATATTAAACAGGCTGCTGGTAAGTGGGGAAATATAGCTATACAGCGTAGTAAATAATGTTATGCTTGTTCATTTTGTCTCTATTCTGAAAATACAAGATTGCTACAAAAACTGCATTTCTTAGGTGTTGAAATCTTCGCACTACTTAACGTAGATTAAGGAGGAAATGTCTGTTAGGCAGTGTGCAACTAATTCCTTTTTCTTGACTCGTGCTATCTTGCGTGAATGCATCCAAACGGTCACATTTGCATACCGGCCAATCTGAGGACATCGAAATTCAAAAGATTTGTGAAATCGTGTAGAACGGAGAAAGGATAAAAGAAAAGTGGCACATTTTTACTGTTTCTCGCACCCACACAAACCAGACCGTATCTGGGGTTTTAATTCCCGATACTATGACATTGCTATGAGGGACACCGTAGAGGAGGGCTCCAGCAACTTTACCTTCATCGCAGCCTGGATGGAACACGCGATTTTTGGTGAAGCAGCCGAGCACCGTAATGGCTAATCTGTGAATATCACAGACTGCTCCGAATGAAGTTTTCAGATATTTGCAATCTTGCTGGTACATGGTGCACGCACAAGTGTGTAACTATCTAGCAAAACATCATGTGTCATCTTTCAGCTGGTAGCCCCTTCCTATTATTGGTACACCTTCCGCTCAACAATAATGTCCAGCTGCAAAAGTTAGTTATTTTTTTAATCACATTTACAAGTGAAAAAAATAAGGAAAACTGGTATGAGACACATCCTAACAAAACACTCTCAAAGCTGGATCACGGAGTTATTCACTTTGCTGTACGGCGTCCGATAAGTTCATGCACATAAAACTATTTCTGAGAATAAATCATCTGTATTATCATTCCCAGCTCAGTTTTGTACTACTTATGAGGCCAAAGGATTCGCATGCTATAGGAAGTGTTGCTGCCTTCGCATGCATGCATCGCAGCTTGACATGTTTCGCTAGTGGCAGTGGAGTGCACACATGCACAGTAAATTGCCACACATGAAGGCGAACTGCTCTGACGCTCTCCTCTAGCAGTTTGCAGCATGTTTTGTGCCGGCAGCTTTATATCGCTGCAGATGGAAAAATCTGAGTAAATTTGATGTCAATGCTCCTTTGGGAATTCGACGAATGTCAATTCAGCGCAGCTTCCGAAGCATCTACAGCCCAACAACTTCAAGCTAAAATTTTTAATGTAGGAGCTGGAGTTGTTGCCTTACGTTTAGGGAAAACAAGATATATACATTTATTTTTATTTATATTGTTCGACTTTATCGAACTGTAATATTGGTCTGTTTTTTTGCAGGTATCACTAAGTTTATTTATTCCCATGACTGCAGTTGATGAAAAATTGATCAGCCACTCCTTTATATTGTGCCAAATCTATTTGATTGCAACGTGAGGGGAGACTTCAACAGCATCCAGAAGGAATAACTAAAACATTGGTGTTCATTTGCATTGGTGTTCAAGTGGCCAACCTTAGGTTAAAATTCGAAAAAAAGCTCATTTTAAATAACTTAGTTGAATCAGGCTTTGTTTGATGCTTTCATTACAGTATTGCAAAAGCAAGCTATGTAAATTCTGCATCCGCTCTGTTCGCAATTGAAAAGCAACTGCTTTTATAGCTTTAGTGCTTTAGGCAGAATGTACGTCTTCGCTGTGCGACGTAGTGCCTGCGATAGGTCGGCAAAAGAAATAAAAAAACTCACTTAAACTCACTCAAGAAATATGTCTCAGACTATGACTAATTAATATTTTCGTCAACCTGGCTCACTCAACCTCAGACCTGCCAACATTTTTCTAAGCCAAACTCACTTGCGCTCATGCTAACATTTTCTTCAACCGTACTTACTCAGACTAAGCCACGTATTCATAAACGCTTCTTAGCTTGAACTGGACTTGCCACCGCCTTCAATGCGGCACGTTTGAAATACCTCTGTGCGTTTGTGCCGCTTTCGTGGAGCCTACAGCAGTGCATTCCAAACACGTTCTTGCTGCATCGAAGGCGATGGCAAGTCAAGTTCAAGCTATAGCATTTATGAATACATAGGTAAGACTCACCAAAATATTACTCCTTCGGACTCCCTCGGACTTGCGGCTTGAGCTAAGTGAGTTGACTCATGAGTTCGATAACTGTAGTGCCAGCTCTGATAGCTTTTTAGACAAACTGACACAGTCCTAGTGCACTCTAACGTACTATTAAATCCAAGTTTTTATAATTATTTGAACATATTTGCCCAAACTGTACTCAAAACATTAAGCCAATTAAAGGCTTAGTGTTTAATTTTGACACATTTTTCAAGACGAAAATGTGCCACACTTGTAAAGCAGAACCCAGACAGCAATATACTGTGAAAAAGTTATATTTGACAAATCCCCCACGCCACTGGAACGGTGTAACCGGTGACAAATTTTGACCACACGTTGTATAATAATCAAACTAGTGTGCTCTGCATGAACTCTTCTGAAAGTCAATGACAATGAATATTACTTATCATTTTGTAAAGCTATCAAACTAAAAAAAGGTGGCCTATTCAAGATTGTGCTCATAATCAATGTATTAATACATTAGACTCCTTTTAAACGAAACCGGAAAGGACCAGAAAAATGAGTTTCCTTTAAGAAGAGTTTTGTTTACTGAGAGATAAATAGGGTTATAATATTTAAGTATGAAACCAAACATATTAGGGGCAGTTGTTCCATTTAGGCAGCAATTTGATTAAGAGAGTTTCGTTTAATAGAAGTTTACTGTACAACCACAACTGAGTGATAGACTATCATCTTACAAAAGCCTGTAATTCTAAACTGATGTCTAACTCATAAAACGTTAATACCTATTTTTACTCAATTTAAAATATATTTTTACTCCACATGAAGATGTAATATCATAGTGTATGCAAGTATCAGCAGAAAACCTTATATAAGCAGTAGGGTTAGTAGTACGTAATTGTTTTGTTTGCACGGGTACGCACTGCACCTGCCACATTGTCACACCGGCCACCCTGAACGTTGAAGCCAAAGATAATAATTCAAATATTTACCAGCTAAACTGTCTATAAATAGTCGACTGCCAGAATGAACTCTGCATAAACTCATTGTTTCAACTAAAGCAATCTGTATGTTAAGATGCCTCACTCTTTAACTGCAATTTTGGTATTTACCCTCTCTCTCGACCCTTACTACCTAATTCGAGAGCCTCTTCAATTTATTCAGTAGATGAAAACAGCCTTCAGCTTTGATAAAATTGTGCTACAAGCAACCTCCTATGTATTTCTTGTACCATAAGCTCTTTCGATGAAGCAAGCATTCCACAAGCAGTTCACTGCAAAGTCATGGTGCTGTAGTTCACAGCAGAACACACACTTGAATTCTCAAGTGGCCATTTACAAGACTGCATGCATGTGAATGCATGCAGTCTATGCATGCAGTAAAGTGGTCGCTGCGAACACCATCGCAGTGCGACCATTTAGGTTTGAGAAGTTGACAACTTGCTCGTTTCAGTGAATCAAGGTAACAATCTAGAGATGAGAACAAAATAATTGATACTATAGAGATCTTTTTTGCTGCACTGACCCATCTGGTTCAATGAACACTAAAAAAGGCAGTCTTGATATAAACAAGAATTTCAAGCACCAGCTGTCTTGTTTTTTTTCCTGTGAAACACAAGAGCAACGACATCTTCGCACACTATCAGTGAAAATATGCAATTCTTGCTGCAGTGTAGCAGGATATAACAGGTTTCACATTTCAGTGCAGATTGGCACAAGTGGCACAGCAATCTTATCACGGCGATAGTTACTCGCACCAGAGTTGATAAGAACAAGCTCAATGTCTTCAAAACCAATGTTAAACACAAATTGATGGTATCAAGAAACTATGAAGTCAACGTAAGCATATGAGACATTATTCGTAGTATTTTAAACTGCAAATGAAAAATAAATTGAAGGAGCCAATAGACACCTTTCCCATTCAGGGGCCCCTACAGTGAACATTCTGAATTCGAGCCCCAGTAATAGCAAAAGTATCTACAACGAAAGTTCTGTTTTCGAGCCCCACCAATAGCAAAAGCATTACTTTGTCCACCTAAACTTATATTTTTCATTCATGTCATAACTCAATTACAGTTAAAAACAACAAATATTATTTCTTAAGCTTTTTTAGTCCTTTTGGTTTGTTGGCTTCCTTAGGATCTGTCTAACAAAGAAACAAGCCTTTTGAACCATTCTTTTGCTTTCATTCTTCCAGTTCCTGTGTAACAGTGGTAAAAAAAGTTGATAGTTGACATTACTTTTTACAACCACACATATGCTTAAACTCTACGTCAATCAAGACATTGTTGTACGCGTATGCACAAATGTGCTTCTAAAACCAGACCTACCTTTTCGGCTTTGACAAAAGCCTACCTTGGCTGCTCTAGAAGATTCTCCGCCCAACACACCAGCTTTCTAGATTTTTTTAGCATGGTGAGGGAGTCTGAAGCAGGTAGAAAAAGAAAAAGCAAGTTGTTGTCCCAGTTTAAATCTGAACTAATATTATTAATAACTTTATTTGCCATCTTTGTGAAATACAGATGGCAAATTCGCCGAGCAAATACTGCTGTATTTACTCGCATAATGAGTGCATTTCGGAATTTTGTCACCAAAATTTCCTTATCTCTCTCTCATTTTTTAAACCTGTAATGACCACACCTCGAACTTAGGCACAGGCACTTATTTCTGTTGTAATGCCATATGTTCACAGTTTTGGGAGGTGGCCACTGTGCAAAAAAGCGAAGTTGCACCTTGCTTTGCACTATTGTGCCGCAAAATTTAGTATAGATATCAAACGTGCCTTTAAAGACTATTGAGTATGCACTCGAGGACAGAATTGTGCCGGAATGTGTTTCCCGTGTGCTGAAAGTGCACTCGTACATGACGCGTCGATTCACCGTGCCTGGCTCATGTATGAAAACTCGTGGTACTGACGTCACAGTTGCTACTTAAACCGCTGCGAAATAAACTGCGGGGCTTCTCTTGCTTGCCTATCGCCTGGACTGCCGTCGCCTCCTTTCTTTCACTGATCACCTACTGATAGCGGCGGGCGCCGCTACAACATAGTGTCCGAAGTTATGTGATCTGCCCACCTTTAACGCCATCGAAAAAAAAAGCCATCGAGACGTCGGCACAAAGATAGGCTGGAATGGCCACTGCCCCACCGTCACCTCCCCTGGGACTTGAGCAACCACCGCCGCTGGACTTAGACACTACCTCGGCGTGGCCGGCATGGATACAACGCTTCAACGACTAACGATATGTATTGGGCCTGAATGAGCGCTTGGAGGAGGTGCAAGTGTGCACTCTGCTGCACACCATGGGAAGCAAGCAAGGGACATCTTCGTTACCTTCAATCTCTATGCAGAAGATTCGAAGAAGTTTGAGCTGGTCAAAAAGAAGTTCGACAAGTACTTCATCAAGGAGACCAACGTTGTGTACAAGAGCGCTTGCTTTCACAAGTGGCACCAGACGCCGGGCGAGTCTATTGACTAGTTCATGACGGCTCTACAATACTTGGCAGAAAAAAGTGCGACTTTGGAGAATTCAAGGAACGCCTCGTCCGAGACCGGTTCATCGTTGCCCTGCAGAATGAAAAACTTTCCGAGTCGCTCCAAATGGACCCCAAGCTATCTCTCGCGCCAGCTTTAGCGAAGGCCCGCCAGAAAGAGACAGTTCAGCAGCAACAAGCAGAGTTTCGCAACTCCAACGAAGTTCGCGACAGCACTCAGTCCAATCCATGTGAAGAAGTCAACGTTGGCACAGCGAGTCACCGCATGAAACCGCGCCACATTGAGGACACCCTGCCGCCAGCAGTTCGTTACGAAAGACAGTGCATCTTCTGCGGCAGCCACTCCCACCCCAGGACAGACTCTCCAGCTAGAGCGCAGAATTGTTTTAACTGCGGCGTAAAGGGACATTTTGGAAAGGTGTGCCTCGATGGGACTTCTCTAAGCAACAAGCAAAAGGCACGAGTGTCGTCCTTAAAAAAGGGCACTGGGGAAATTTTTCTAGGCGCAGTGGAGGCGCGTGGCACCGAGGCACGTTACGTTCAGGTATTGGTTAATGCAATGCCTGTTTCCGCAGTTGTTGACTCGGGGGCAGAAGTGTCCGTAATTCCAGCATCGTTTCCTGGACTTCCCACGAGCTTGGAAAAAGCCGATGACATCTTGACAGGCGCTAGCGGTGCCCGACTAAAAGTTCTGGGCAAGTTTCAGGCAGATTTGGTTTGGAAGGGACAAACTTCTCACCAAACATGTTATTTCGTCAGTCCTTTGCGCCATGTACTGCTAGGGTTGCCAGCTCTGGAAGCATTAGGAGTTATTAAGTTCGCTGACTCTGTTGCTGAGAAAAAGTCTGACTACGAGGTTATGTGCCCTCTGGTTTTTGAAGACTTAGACTGTATGCCCGGGGAGTGTACAATCAGGCTAAAACCAGACGCCGTTCTATTTGCAGGGCGAACCACGCAGGATTCCTGTACCACTTCAGGAACCTGTGAAGGTGGAACTTTATAAAATGAATCAAAGGGGCGTAATTCGGGCAGTAGAAGAGCCAACCAAATGGCGTGCCAGCGTTGTTCCCGTACAAAAGCCATCGGGAGACGTAAGGATCTGTGTCGACCTTACGCAGTTGAACATTGAACAAGTTTGTCCTAAGAGAAAGGTATTTGTTGCCTACTGTAAACCAAGCACTAGGCTCACTTGCCGGTGCAAAATGGTTTCCCAAACTAGACCCCAATTCCGAATTCCACCAGGTGCGGCTCAGCAAAGTCTCAGAACTACTGACCAAGTTCATTACGCCGTTTGGGCGGTACTGTTTCACTCGGTTGCCGTTTGGTATTACTTTAGCCCCAGGCTACTTTAATAGGAAAATGTCTGAAATCCTGGCAGGCCTTCCTGGTGTCGTTAACCTGATGGACGATGCTCTCACATTCGGCGACAGCAAATAGCAACATGATTCGAGGCTATCGAATGTCTTAGCTAGGTTGGTACTGTCTAACGTTACGCTTAACAAAGCGAAGTGTGTATTTGGAGCACGAAGCATGAACTTTTTGTCTTACTTTCTAATTGAAGAAGGCGTACAGCCTGATCCAGCTAAACTCAGAGCCTATAAAGAGTTGAATACGCCCTCAAAAATTTCACAAATGCGCCGTGTTTTCGGCATAGCCAATCGCTTATGCCGCCTTTTGCCGAACTTAGCGCAAAACACTGCCCCACTACGGGCGCTTTTACAGAAGGAGACTGAATGAGTTTGGGGTCCATCTCAGAACACAGCTTTCGGTAGCTTAAAAGCTCCTATCTGCTCGGCAAAGCGTATGGCCATATACGACCCACGACTTCCTACACTTGTTTCGGCGGATGCCTCCTCGTTTTGTCTCGGGGCCGTCCTTTTCCAAAAACAACGTAATGCTGGGCGCCGCCCGATAGCGTTCGCGTCAAGATCAATGACCAGAACCGAGCAGCTCTAAGCGCAAGTCGAAAGGAGGCACTAGCATTAACGTGGGCTGCCGAAAGGTTTGACGAATATATAAGAGGTATCGATGTGACGTTCGAAACAGACCACATACCTCTTGTCTCGTTGCTCGGTAAAATGCCTATCATTTTGTTGACGCCGAAAGTGCAGCGCTTCAAAATGCGGTTGATGCGGTATCAATTTGAAATTGTGTACGTTTCCGGCAAGAAGCTTGATTATGGCGGACGCTCTTTCACGAGCGCCATTGAGAGCAGATAAACTCGCTTATGCACTCACTGTCTTGGAAGTCTCGTCATTTGTTTATTATTGTGTTCAAGGGCTTCAAACTGGCGACAATTTTGTTATCAGAGATGCTGATGCTCAAAAGACGGACGTTGTTAGTCTGGCTTTGCTCAAGTTGTGTCGCCAAGGCTGGCCAGAAAAACCAAAACTTCCTTGCTACCTAGCTCCGTACTGGCAGGAAAGTGCCGTAAATGTGGAATGCAATAACATGTAGCTAAAGGGGACTAGATTGGTACTACCTCAACGCCTAAAAAAATAAGTACTAACCAAGATCCATGATGGGCATCAGGGCATCTCAAAGACAAGAGCTTTTTCGAAGGTACTAGTCTGGTGGCCAGGCCTCGGCGAACAACTCGCACGGCAAGTAAAAGCAAGTGTTACTTGTGCACGGTTCGTCACCCAGAACAGTGAGCCGTTGATCTCAACCGTAACGCCAAGTTTCGCGTGGGAACGAGTTGTGGTCGACTTTTGTTTTGTCGACTGTCACTACCTTGTCGTGGTCGACTACTTCTCACGGTATCCGGAAGTAGCCCTTCTTCCCTCAACAAAATCTGGTGTGCTTATATAAATGCTAAAAAGCATTTTCGCACGTCATGGCGTTCCGGAGACCGTAATAACAGATAATGAACCACAGTTTTCTTGTACCGAGTTTGGGAAGTTTGTCTATGATTACGGCTTTGGTCACGTCACTGCAAGCCCTAGGTACCCTCAGGCTATTGGGGAAGTAGAACGCATGGTTGCAATGATCAAGTGCCTGATACTCGAATCCAAGAACCCAAACTCTGCTCTGCTTGCCTACCGGGCGATTCGAGGCATTCTCGGCTCTAGCCCGGAGGAAATCCCTAAGGGTCGGCGTCTTTGGACAAGAGTTCCAATGGCACCAGAGCTCCGTAGTCCAGTGCAGCCACCACTGCTTACTCTTGCGACCAAAGACAGAGCCAAGAAAAAGTTGCAAGCAGAGTACTACAACTTTTATTCAACTTTTATTGAACTGTTAGTTTATTCAACTTACTAGCCAGGAAGTTGAATAAACTAACACCAGGTGATTCTGTTTAGGTAACGGATATGAAAGCCAGAGGAACTGTGCTAGCGACAGCCACTACTCCCCGTTCCTAAATAATACGAACCGATGATGGGTTTACGCTGCGGCGTAACAGACGAATGCTGAACCACATGTCACAACAGGGGAAGCGTGAAGGCAGCTACGAGTTCCCCAACAAAATCGAGTCAATGGACTTGGTTTCGACGGAAAGGGCGCCACCCGCCACCTCAACGTCAGCTTCAGTGCCTACAGGTTCTGAGCCTGTGATTTCCACGTCAGTACCTTCCGCTTCCGTGACTGTGACCAGGCCTGGCAGAGTGGTTAAGCGACCGGTTCGCTACGGTATTGATGAATAAGCTTTTGTTCGTAGTTTGTTACCACTAAGGGTTCTGGGTTTTGTACATGCGTGAACGTTCCGAATTCCTCGCGTAAAATCACTGATGTTTTGAAAAAGGGGGGATTTGCCGGAATGGGTTTCCCGTGTGCTAAAAGCATGCTCCTACATGACGCGCTGATTCACCGTGCCTGGCCCATGTATGAAAACACATAATACTGACTTCACAGTTGCTACATAAACCGCTGTGAAATTGAATGCACTGACAAGAAGTGACAAAATTGGTGGTTTATGCCTGCCTTTTTTTGTGCAGTATTCATGATCACCCGTGTAGATGCCAAGCTATCTATAAAGCAATTCAAGCAAAGCCAAGTGAATGTGTCTTTTCAATGCAACGATAGGTGTTGTTAAGCCTAACCCTTTGGTTAGACATTCGTTATTCACTGTTAGAAGTGCAAATTGAATGAAGGAAGAATTGAAAATAATGCAAACTGCAAATATACTTTTCACAATAACTTTTTACTCAAATAATATTCACACTCCCAAGTGTCGGTCAATTCTTGCGAAAAAAGTGCAATCATTGCACGAGCAAACAAGATGTACTAAATGAATAATCTCCAGACAATGGTCACTACACTACTGTGTGCGATGGCCTAAATTATGCTATTCTTCCTCAAAAACACGACTATCGTGCCAAACTAAATGACTAAAAGAACACATTTAAAACAAAATTCTAAAGTCATGCATGTAATAGCACCACTGCAGAGATAATAAAAGGCTATCACCATATCAGCTGCAGAAAAAATTGCAAATGTGCATACACCCCGGCATCATACTCACTGACTTTTTTTAGTTATCGAGCACAGCTTCCCATGTGGTAATACTTGAGCGTTAAAAGATTAGTTTTTATTATGAGGAAATCATTGACCCCTCTGATACAATGTCATCACTATCGCGAAATAAATTAATTCCGATCATGTGGCATTCTCTAACCTACACCTAAATCAAAATTTCGCTTTTTACATTTCACTGCTATGGACATGTGATCATTGCAGTTGGAAACAAAACACGACCATTTGCTTAGAAACGGAAACGAGGCAGCCACCCGTTTGTAGCACGAAGCCACAAGGACGGGAGCGCACTAGTTGGGAGGGATGCGCCGTTTGTTTCACCTTTATCAGACAGATAACACGCAGAAGCCGCATCTTTTCACTTTGTGAGCATCAAATGAAGCATATTTCCAGCACGATGCTTCTCCCAATTCAATACCCTTGTTCATGTTTGAGCACCATACAGTATGTTTACACCAAAAGAAACACGCACAGAGGGCATCTAATGCTGTATGTGGCAATTCTTTGTCACTGAGACGTAGTAAGTTATCTTTAACCGGGCAATGAGAGTAGCATACGCTTCACATCAACGCCGCGCCCGTTCATGAAACACGAGGTGGATTGAAAAAAGAAGGCACCCCTACCCCTAAATGCTACATGTGTCCAGCTAGTATGCTGCGAGAAAGTATAAAGACAAGGCCACAAGGATCAAAGAATGCACACAGTCACTGCACTGTCTAGACACTGGACGCTTAATGTCAGACAGCACAGCGATGCAGTTTCATCTGATTGTGGCCTTCGCTTGCACCTCCTGACTTATATTGGGAACAAGTGTACATTTATTTCTCTGTAGGGTGGTTGATATACATGAAAATTGCTTGGCACTTCTGCCATTTCTTCAGCATTTCTACAGTGATTTAAAAGATGCAGCAAACGTGAGGAATGCCATTAGCCGAGATATATTTAAAAAAAGATGTTGAGGTACTGCAAGATCCCAAAAAATCACCCCTAACTAAGCAAGCACCCCCTCTCTTTTTCGACAGATTTCAAACGTGCGCCCCTTTCTCTCCTCCTAAAATTTTCACTGTTTCATTAATTGTTTTTATTCACTTGGCGAGGGCCAATAAAAACAGTAGTACATGTGTACTTAGTAGAGCTTTGCATTAAAAGCACGGGTGCGCATTCTCTATACTCAGCGGCTCTTCTGTCGCCATGTTGAACACGCATATTTCATGATGCCATGGTGCATACACCCTTTCCCAAAAGGATAGTCACTCCCCGCAGGGGCGCCTGCACAAGTAGGCGTTTGGAGTGTAGCGACACCACGGACCCGAGATAACGGGGGAATTTTGACTCCCTCCTACGCCTAGCCGTGCGTGGCTTTGCCGTGTCCGGGGAAAAGGGAATCCTGGGGGTTGAGCTGACTCTGGGTGATTGAACCTTTAAGGCCCCCCAGTGGCAGCAACACACTCTCTTGGCCCCGGCTTCACGTAAACGGCACCCCTGGGCTGACCCACCTAGGGGAAATCGGCAGTCGCCTTTTCCTTTCTCTCTCCCTACAACTTCATCTTTTGTTCTCACTTTACATCTTTCCTGTATTCTTCTCACTTCATTTTACTTCCTATTTTTCCTGGCGGCAAGGGTTAACCTAGTGTAAATATCCAACCTTGGGTAGATATATTAGGTTACAGTGGCCATGTACGGCTGGCGCCTCCGTCTTCTTCGCGTTTCGCAGTGGCCCCTTGTTGGGCTCGGTGGTGGGTGGCTGGCATGGCTGCCGAATAAGCTACCAAATTTATGGGAACTCCTAGCCCTCTCACAACCAATCGCCCCCCCCCCCAAGAGGTGGCGCACCGATGCAATTTTTTAATTTCATCCAAACAAGAAAGATAACTTCCCGAAATACCACACCATCCACTGTGAAAGTACAAGAAAGAAAGCTAGAAGCATTTCACCTTTCCTTGTGTCCAAATGCCTTATAGAAACGCTGGGCGCAGGCTACAAGGCCACAAAGACCGCCAGTATTGACCTGTTACTCGAAATAAAAGACCACGCACAGTACCAGAGACTGCATAAACTTACGTCATTTGGGGATCAGCCTATCCCAATCACACCGCATCGAAGCATGAACACCGTGAAGGGTGTTGTATCAGATGGAGACCTGATGGACCTCTCTGATAATGAATTTCTGACAGGCTGAAAAGAGGAAAATGTCATTCAGGTGCAACGTATCAAAATAAGAAGAGAAAAAAAAACAAAATCCCAACGAAGCACATCATACTCACTTTCGCATCTAGCACTCTCCCCACTGAAATAGCAACAGGATATTTTAAACTGCCAGTCAGATCATACATACCCAACCCACGGCGCTGCTTTAAGTGTCAGAGGTTCGGGGCACGGCTCCCGGAGCTGCCGAGGACAGCTTACCTGCGCGAAATGCGGCACCAAAGGTCATACCGCTGACGATGACTGTCAGCTATAAGTCAACTGCTCAAACTGTGAGGGTGACCATCCTGCTTATTCCAGGTGATGCGTGGCCAGGAAAATGGAAAATGAAATTAAAAATACAAAGTTTAAATTGAACATAAGCTTCCGTGAAGCGTGGCAGCGCGTTTCCCCGCATTTTGCGGGGAATACATGGTATGCCGAAGTAGTGCGAGGGGGGTCAGCACCACTTCGGTTTTCGGCAATGCCTTGGACCACGCCCAGCGTGCCGAGGCAAACGCCACAAGCCCCCATGGGGGGAGCAGCCTCGGCTGCCCCACCCTCCTTGACTACAGCCCCACCGAAGGCCCCTGTGAACCCTGGCAGCAGCCAGGGCACCACACAAATTAAAGAGGTCCCCTCGACCTCCAGCCCGGTGGGGTTTAAGGCTCCGCCTGTCACGACGAAGCCTACAACGAAAACAACATTGTCTGTCGTCTCTCCTGAGGTGACGGACACTTCAACTACACCGGCGCAGACTGCGCCAAAGGAGCGGCGGGGTTCCCTCGACCGCTCTAAAAAAGACAAAACGGTAATTACAGGGCCTTCTAAAGGCTCTGTAAGATAAGTCACTTCTCTTTTTAGACACCAGCCACACTCATTTCGTACACACAGCACTTATTTACTCCCATAATAGAGACACAAATTATACAATGGAACGTCAGAGGACTACTTCGAAACCTCGACGATATCCAAGAACTTCTACACATTCTTCAAAAGTGCTGTGTGTACAGGAAACACAATTAAAATCCAAGAATACAATTTTTTTGCGACAATATGTTGTCTTCCGAAAGGACAGAGATGATGGTGTGGGGTCATCTGGTGGTGTAGCCATCATTGTTAATCGAGGAGTAGCATGTAGTCATGCACCACTACTAACATCCCTAGAGGCAGTGGCTGTTCGAGCAGTTCTATTGAATGAGCTTGTCACCATCTGCTCTCTATACATACCACCGCAACACCGCCTGAAAAAACATGATTTCCAGTCTTTAATAGATGAGTTACCAGAACCTTATCTGGTTCTAGGGGACCTGATTGCGCACAGCGGTTTATGGGGTGACTGTCGATGTGATGCACGAGGTCGTCTCATCGAACAGTTCCTCTTTTCGTCAGGTGCTTGTCTGATGAGTAGGTAAAAGGCAACATATTACAAACTTCCAAACAATACTTACTCCTCTATAGTCATCAGTATCGCATCTCCTTCACTTGTACAATTACTTTAGTGGAAATTCATAAATAATTCATACAGAAGTGGCCATTTTCCTTTAGCTTTGAGTACTTCAATAATATATGAATGTCCGCCACGTGTTACCAAATGGCTGGTAAACAAAGCCGACTGAGACAATTTGAAAAGATAACTCATTTAAGTTGGACTGACATATGCAGATTAGGCATAGATGAAGCTGTGCAGTACTTCACGGCTTTTCTTACTGACGCAGCAGCTAAGTGCATTCCACAAACATCTGGACTGCCTGGAAAACGACACGTCCCGTAGTAGAACACTGAGAGTCAGAATGCGAGAAAGAAACAGAACAGGGCATGAGGTTGCTGCGGAACTCGCTGACAGCGGAAAACCTTGAGAGCTTTAAGAAAAAAATCTCGAGGCAGGAGAACGCGTCGGCAGGCCAGAAGAGAAAGCTGGCACAAGTTTTTATCAGGGATAATTTCATATACACAAGAGGCTAAAGTCTGGGACATGGTTCGTAGGGTAGCAGGAAGACAAGTACACTCACTCCTACTCGTAAACACAAAGGGTGACAGCCTGGAAGATCAGGCGAACTTCATTGGCGCACACTACGAGCAAGTGTCTAGCTTGTCACACTATACTGAAGCTTTCCAAAGATATAAAGCAAAGATAGAAAAGCAGAAACTAGAAAACAAGTGCACAAAACACGAGGCATACAACCAACCTTTCAACTTAGCTGAGCTACAAACATCACTAAACTCTAGCAGGAATTCTGTACCTGGCTACGACCGTGTCACGTATGAAATGTTGAAAGACCTGCCGCTTAAGACGCGAAAAACATTACTCTCTCTATACAATGCTATCTGGCTTTCTGGCACCATCCCTGCTTTCTGGAAAGAGGCTATTGTTATCCCTATTTTGAAACAGGGCAAGGATCCTTCCTCAGTTTCAAGTTATAGACCCATAGGCCCATTGCATTAACCAGCTGCCTTTGTAAACTTTTTGAAAAACTGATAAACCGCCGACTTTTACATTTCCTCGAAACACACAATCTGCTTGACCAGTTCCAGTGTGGGTTTCGAGAGGGTAGATCCACCACCGACCATCTGGTGCGTATCGAGGCACAGATTCGAGACGCTTTTGTCCACAAACAATACTTCCTTTCAGTGTTTCTCGATATGGAGAAGGCTTACGACACAACATAACGTTTTGGCATATTAAGAGACTTGTCTCACCTGAGTGTGCGCGGTAGAATGCTTTCCATAATCGAGAGTCACTTGTCCAATCGGAAATTCCGTGTCCGTGTGGGCAGTATTCTCTCCCAAACATTTGTGCAAGAAACGGGAGTACCGCAAGGTGGCGTACTTAGTTGTACACTTTTTATTATTAAAATGAATTCCATGCACCTGTCCATCCCCCGCAACATGTTCTATTCCACATATGACGATGACGTCCAGCTTGGCTTTAAGTCATGCAACTTAGCAATGTGTGAGCGGCAGGTTCAGTTAGGTTAAAACAAGCTCTCCAAATGGGCAGAGGAAAACGGATTTCGGCTGAACCCAGAAAAAAGCACGTGTGTCTTGTTCTCCCGAAGGAGAGGCGTGCACTCAAAACCTGACATTGAACTGAACGGTCAACGTCTGTCTGTCAATGCGGAGCATAAATTCTTAGGCTTAATCTTGGACAACAAGTTGACATTCGTACCACACATCAAGTATTTCAAAACAAAATGTTTAAAGGCCGTGACTGTTATAAAAGCGTTGTTACGTTTTACGTGGGGTAGTGACAGACAATATATCATGAACCTTTATAGAAGCCTAATTCGCAGCCGCTCAGATTGTGGGGCCGTTGCTTATCAGTCTGGGACTCAAAGTGCTTTGAAGATGCTGGATCCTGTGCACCATTTGGGCATCCGCCTTTGTACGGGTGCTTTTCGCACCAGCCCTCTAGAAAGCCTTTACGTTGATTCAAATGAATTGTCGCTTTGTCTACAAAGAACTTACATATCCTTTGTATATTTTCCTAAGGTGGAAGCAGACAAGAAGCACCCCTCCTACTCCACTATTAATGATTTGTCGAGCTCTATTCTGTTTTAAAACAGGCCGTCGATGAGGCAGCCCTTTTCAGGTCACCTGAAGGGTCTAGCTGAGGAAACTGAAGTGTCCCTTCAACACAGTTTATGGCTCCTGTAGTATACCCGCCCCCGTGGCAGTGGCAGATTATAGACTGCGATGTGTCTTTCCTAGAAGTTACAAAACATGCACCTATTGCCCATATCGGAAACTACTTCCTGGAACTTCAACACAAATACACACGTCCTGAGTTCTTTACAGATGCCTCCAACTCTAAGTGCTCTGTGTACGACGCTGCTGGCCCATCCTTTTCGGATGCTGGCCCTCTACATCCAGGCACAAGAATCTTCACAGCGAAAGCTTACGCGATATTTGTGGCGGCTAAACAAATCAAGCAATCACAAATACAAAAAGCAGTAATTTATACGGACTCCCTCAGCGTGGTAACGGCTCTGCACAATCTCAAAAAAACAAAAAACCATGTCCTCGTCTCACTTTACTCTATTTTATGCATACTCTACACACTTAAACAACATGTTGTAGTGTGCTGGGTGCCAGGGCACCGTGAGATCCAAGGCAACGTGGTGGCGGATCAGTTTTCTGCATTTGTCCACAAAAGCACTGCCACTACACCCATACCAATCCCGGCCCTTGATCTTAAGCAGTTTCTGAAAGGAAAGCTCAGAGACTACTGGCAGAGAAAGTGGAATAGACACACGCAAAACAAGCTACACGGTATCAAGCCACATCTTGCCATTGGCCACCAGTATCGAAATCCCGTCTAGTAGAAGTAACACAAACAAGGCTCAGGGTAGGACACACATACACGACACACTCATATCTTTCGTCTGGTGGCGATCCACCATTGTGTGATAGATGTGGTGAGGCATTAAGGGTTCTTCATGTTTTAATCCAGTGTAAACAATTAGACCCTCTAAGAAGACAACACCTTCCATTACCCTACCAACAACATATACCATTACACCCCGCAATGTTTGTCAGTAGGGAACCACTATTCACACAAAAATCATTGCTAGCTTTTTTAAGAGATGTCGGTTTATACCATGTAATATACCCAGGCATTGTGTAGCGCGACCTCTTAAGAGATGTTGCTGCTGTAGTGACTACATTTCAGTTCTGTTTCAGTTTATTCATTCATTCAAAATACAAAATTTGTATAATGTAGTACGCAGACAAGGGTCCCAAAGTCAAGCGACAGCAGTGGGACCCTCGGTTGACAATAACAATAAAATAATAATTATAACAGCACGCAAAATACGCAACATAAGTGAAAAGTAAACAGTGAACGTACATAAAATAACATCAAGTAAACAAAAAAAGGCAGTCAGAATGCTACACAAGAACAATAGTAATAAGTTATGCAAGTAAAACATAATCACGCCATAAAGCAATAACCTAAATTTGCAAAGGCTTACCAATTTCATGCCCGGATACATAACAATCGTTAAGTAACCTAGTTATGCAAGATGAAGTTTTTATGTTCACGTTTGAATGCATGAAAAGATGATGATGATTTTAGTGTATAGGGCCGGTTATTCCACAATTTATTGACCGCGAAGGCGGACGTCATTTTGCCATAATTGGTGTTACATTTAGGTAAAAGGAAGTTGTGACTGTGGGCGAATCTAGTGCTATTGGTGTTAGTGAGTAAACTAGCATCGATAAAATCAAACACAAGCTGTTTGTTAAGTTGTTTATATAACAATATGATTAAGTGAAAATTAAATAAGCCAGGCACAGTAAGAATACAGTTAGCCTGAAGGAACGGGGTAGCATTAGAATAAAATGAACTGTTCGTAATAATGCGAATGGCCTGATTATGAATGTGCTGTACAGACGAAATATGAGTGTTATATGAATTTCCCCATGATGTGATGCCATAGGTGCTGTGACTATGTATGAAGGCAAAGTATAAAGACTTATTAATAAGGCTTCAAGTGAAAAAAAAGGACGAGATTTGATGAGTGATCTTATACCAAATGCTGTTTGTTGTTTGACGTAAAGAATATGATTGGTAAACTTTAAATGAGGGTCTAATTTTACGCGCAGAAAACACACACAGTTAGACGCAGGAATGAAATGATTGTCAATGAACACTTGTGGAACGAAAGGTAGCATTTTTTGTGATGTTTTAAAAACCATGAACTGAGTTTTGAGCGGGTTTAAAATTAAGTTGTTTAAGCGACACCATTCAATGACATTAGTCAGTTCTTTGTTCAACATATTGATCAGAGTAGGTAATGAATTATGCGAGATGGAAATGGTCGTATCATCAGCGTAAAGAATAACTTTAGAAACTTGAAGGCAGTCAGGCAAATCAATAATATAGATACAAAACAGTAAGGGTCCAAGAATAGAACCCTGTGGGACCCCTTGATTAATTATTTTAACATTAGAATTAACCCCCCTAATGCAGACTGATTGTTCACGATCAAGAAGGTAATTTTTTATGAAGGTCAAGGATGGGCCAGTGATACCCAAGGACTCTAACTTGCTAAATAAAATATTATGACTAATGGTATCAAAGGCTTTCGTGAAATCAAGAAATACAGACCCTGTGAAATTACCGTTGTCTATGGACGTTTTCAAGAAATCGGTTAATGATAGCAATGCTAAATTCGTAGAACTACCAGCCCGAAAACCGAATTGACAAGGCTTTAGCAGCTTGAATTTATTAAGGTACTTGTTAATACGTTTCAGAAATATTTTTTCAATAAGTTTGCTGATGGAAGACAGAATAGAAATAGGGCGGTAGTTACGGACATCTGTCGTATCACCTTTTTTGCGTACTGGGATTAACTTGGCTTTTTTCAGTGAGCTCGGAAATATACCATGTTTAAAAATGACATTAATTATATTGCTTAAGACTTCTGAGATTTCTGGAGCAGCAAGTTTTAAATGAAACGCCGATACATTGTCTAGTCCAGCGCTACAGTTTTTTAGACTCAGGATTGTAGAATATACCTCGTGAATGGTAAGAGGAAATAGAAAGAATGAATGGATACAGCGGGTAAGGGTGTACGAGGATACTTTGGGCCTATCATTGTATATTTCATAAAAGTAATCACTAAAAGACTCGGCTATGTCAGAGGACTCAGTACATATTTGCTGTTTATACCTAATTTTATCAATTACATTACTAACCTGAGGTCTGTTTAAAAAGTCATTGAAAAGTCTCCATTTTTTCTTTGGGTCATTTCTTGCTTTACAGAATTCTTTTTCATAAAAAAGTCGTTTTGATTGTTTCAGCAGTTTATTCAACATCTTACTATATTTTTTATACCTAAGTCTCAAATTCACATTAAATGGCTGTTTTTCGTTTTCCTGTAGAGATTATCTTTTTTCCGAATACTAGTTAACAAGCCTTGAGTTAACCAGGGATTACGTTGAAACCTATGTATTTTCTTGCATTTAACAGTTTTAGTGTTTGCATGCACAGCTTTAAGAAATAGGGAGCAGAAGTTGCCTAGTGCTTCTTCAGGATTTTCTAAGGTGCTAATGGAAGACCACTCAGTGCCTTGCCTCACAGACCTTGGACACAAGGGCGCTGATGAGGCACTTGTGCTACTGCCAAATATTTTTACACGTTTTTATTATCAAAACCTTTGTCCCCCTTTTTACTATGCATGTCACGCCACTGTCATGATTTTAATACTTATGTATTTACCCGCATTATCACGAGGAATGTTAAGGCCCCTATACAGCCACGCAACATATCATTGTCCACATATCTACTCATTCAAATGGCGCTCTTTGGCCATCATTCGGCCCTTGCGCCATAAAGCGCCACACATCATCAACAGGATACTCACTAGATACCATTGACTCTCACAAGCTTTTCATCAAACAATACTGGTTGTCCGTGCTCCTACGAAAACCCTACCAATGTGCTAGAGGGCAGCACAAAAAAGGGGGGGGGGTGAGAAAGGCAGATTCCGATCCATGATTTTGCAAGGGCCAACCCTCCAAATCTTATCGCGTTATCTTACATAGTGAAGGGGGTAGGTATGGCACATTTCTTGGCAATTTATTGCAGTTTTGATAGCATTGCAGAAGACTGTATGTGACCCAGAAAAAGTTCAGAGCTTCTGAAGACTACATACCATCCTAGCTCGGTTATAAAGTTGCCCCTGCATAAACATGCATACCCAGCATTAATTCCATAAAATAAAAAAGCATATAATATTTCAATATAGGCATTTTCACAGGAGAGATAAAAATGTCGCTATACTGGGCTGCATGAGGGAATACAAAGGGTGATGTTGCTGCCTTGGCAGAACATTTTGCGAGGGGGCACAACCCCACCCAGAAAAAATTTATGGCAGTGCGTAAGCACACGTTTGGTAAAGGTTTAAAATCTGCACCCCCATGTCTTAAGCACGCTTTCGTGTTTTTCAGTGTGAGTTATAGGTGAAAAATTGTGATATATGTACTGCAGTGCGATTCGCTTGGCGAATAAGAGGTGATTTCAAGCTAGAACAAGAGCGATGGCAAGGACAATGACATAATGAGTTGTGTACGTCAGCCATGAAATATAGTCAGAGAAGCCTAGCCTTTTTCCGTATGACGAATCATTTCAGATATTTATGGGACAATTAGGTATATGGGGTTAAGTCTGTAGGGCAAACATTCAAAGAAGCTAACGTGGTTGCTTGGGCGAGTTGGTACGGCATGATTCACATGAAAGACAGCGCCAATAACGAGGCACAAGAGAAAGAAGGAGACAGACAGCGGCACTGTCTCCGAGAAGCAGAACAAAGCTTTCTACTTGCAGTAAAAAAAAAGTCCCCCACATCTTCCCCCGGCGGGAACTCTAGTAAATGCGTCACAGAGTGGTGGTGGTATTGTGTGAATTTCGCGTAAATTGGCATGGCTTTGGAATGCTTAATTGTTACTACATCTTTATTATTCTTATTTATCGAATGAAAGAGAAGCCTTCCCTCTAACGAGTGGTGGAACGCTGCTGTTTGGTCGTGCCTCACTACTGGTTGAAGGTACTGTTGCTTCGTCGCATCTACTTGAGTGAAGCAAAGCATCAAGTCAAGCGAAAGCCAAGTAAAGACACCGTTGACTGAATTGTTAACGAACGCGTCATCACTTATATACACACCACCCGGCTTCGAGGAAGAAGAGTAAGGGGAGAAGTCTGCAACCACACTGCGAATGCTCGGATTGCTGAGCATTAGGTGGTGTCTTATCCCTTAATGGCTCCTAGAGCGACAGTTTTCTACGTGTCTTCCTGGGCTGGTGCGATGCGTGAAGTGGGGGTCTGGGTGGCGTTGCCGACGCCGCATCCACGACATGGTGCGACTAATCAATCGCTGAGAGTTAACATGTTCAACTATCTTTAAAGGCTCGTTATTTGTGTGACCTTAATCGTTAAGCGTTTGTTATCCGCATTTACAATATGGTCACGAAATATTCCCGGGGTGATTGTAAATGACCTGAAAAAATTTTTCTGCAGTTGAAAGTTAACACAACTCGCAAAACTGCGGAGAAGAATGTTATCTCGACAACAAACACGCTGCACTTTTTTAATGTACGTATTATTATTTTACTTACCAAAGTTGTTCTTGGCCTCCTGCAACCTCTGCTCAAGGTCCTGGACAGGGTCTTCTAGGAGCTTGACCTGCTCTGCTGAATCGCAGCAGCAGTCGCTTCCATTCTGAGGCTACAAAAGCAAGCTTAGTTGACCTGACCTTTCTTCACTATTATGGTTTTGTCAACAACGTTTAGATAAAAAACATTTTAAATTCAACAAAATGCAAGGCTTAAAGCGCCTTGCAAGTCTTTTTGAACACACCGACAACACTGCTGACCTGTATTCAACACTCCATTGAACATGCGACCCAACTATTAGTGCGGTGCTTGCAGTAAGAAATTTCGTATTTTGTGTCAGACATCTGAATATTCGCTCTCCACTCAGCAAACGGTGTAGCAGCTGTTACTGACATTGGCCACTTCGTGTTGATCAAAACATTTCCGGCGATACTCCAAATCCATCTCAAACATACACGCAGCCCATATCAGCTGTAGGGGTCCCCCTGGTTCTAGGTTGAGCACATCCTTCAACACAGACTGTAGTTACATTTGCTGCTGCCACGAAGACCACGTGCATGACTTTTTAGTCTAAGCTCTGATATCTCTGCAGGAAATGTGGCTCACCTACTGCACTACTCAGAAATCAGCACAGGAAAGAAACAACACAAACCTGATTCAATAAAGCAGCATGTTCCATCAGCTGAGAGACAAGATACGCCACAGTCACAGGAATATGACAGTGATATGACAATGTGACACCTGTTACAACTTACACAGGCGTGTTCAGGGGTGGGGGATCATCGCAGCGCCCCCCACTCATCCCTCCCTCTTCCCGCGGTCACGCCTATGATAAATCAATAGGCCTAGAGAAGGTAGCAGTTACTATTCAGCGCTTGGTGTGTGAGGATATGGCGATACAAAAGCATACAGTTTTGGTAAGTTGAAGGAATCGTGCTAGCAGACACTCTTTCGTGCTTTTCAGAACTGCTATTCTACTCTCAAAAATAAAACTGGCCATGTGCTGTAAACCACAAGTGTTATTTCGGTGCTTATCACACCTATAACACGGAATGGTTCTTGAGTAACGAAAAGCAGATAAGCATTAGTGACGCACGATTTATGCCCTCGCGTCATTACAGCATTACCTCAATGCCTTGCGGGTGGTGCACAAGAGACGGTGGCTGCGCCACTGCTAGTGCAATCTGTCTGCATGCTCTCTCACTGCATGCCGTTAGCAAAAAAAACTATAAAGGTACATTGCTTTCAGTCGTTCACCTGACATTTCTTCACTATTATGCCGGAGCTATTACTACTGAATGGTTTTTTCTCCTAAGTTGTTCACTCATGGTGGAATGCTCATGCTGGCACATGATGCAGGCTGTCCAGTACGAGCGGCTAACTTCACAAGGCAGTGTAAAACGCAATGTGCAAACCAATTGGTAACAATTGTTTCGTCATGTGCGTGCAACGCGGAAAGTTGCCTCTCTGCGTCTCTGCTGGCGCTTATTCGGTGCGACTGCTCGCCGTTGACACGGCAGCCTTTGCAAGTGTGACGTAGTGTCAGGTTTTGGGCCAAGGACCGCTAGCCAAAAAACAATCGTGCCACGAGTGCACACACACACACACACACACACACACACACACACACACACACACACATACACACACACACAAAATATATTTACACGGGAAAAGCAACTGTGAATGGAGCATTTCTAAACATAGTTTGTCACATACAGTTCTATGGAAAATCTCTCACTAATTAAAAGTCTCTCGCCGTTTTTTTTTGCTTGGGCTCTGACGCTGATTGCTCGGGGTGATGTGCCGTCTGTCTCGTTGGCGTCTTCGATGTGAGTTTATCTGCGCCATCTCACGGCCTTCTGCCGCAGTAGCAGCAGGAGGGTAGTGGTCGCTCGGAAGCTCCGACCTGAAGCAACAGCTCTCAGCCGCCGTCATTGTCTCAGTAGCACACCTGGGTCGCACCAGCCACCCGGAACGGCAGCAGGACCAGCAGCCCACAGCAAACTGGAACTTGTAACAAATCGGGACGGAAGCAGCAACAGCGGAACGTCGCCTGGTCCCTGGGCCAGTCACCCGGCCGGAGTCGAGGCCTCGTTCACCGGTTGTCCAGCTGTCAGGAACGGCAGCCTGAACAGCAGCGGATCGCCTAGTCCCTGGGCCAGTCACCCAGCCGGAGTCCAAGACAATACAGCACCTAGAGGACGTCTCCTAGTTCCCCGGACCGGTCGTCTAGCCAAGAACCGTCTGTCTTTGCCCGCTTCGCTGCTTCGAGCGCTTCCCGATCCCGTGCGCTCTTCTTTGTCGTCTTCACTCTTCGGCCCATATTATCACAATACCCCGGGTTTTAAGTAAGTTGTTTACAACTTTTTAGATGCGGAGCATCTAATACTCGAGGCTTGTAGTGTGGCGCCGTCCGCAAGCTTCCTCCTCCTTCTTACACCATCTGTGCATCCCTTCCTCCTCTACACACCGCGCGCGCTTCACTCCTCCACCATCTGTGCCCCCTTCCTCCTCTACACACCCAAGGAGGATTAAAAAAATTGCTGCAGTAGAAATGATTGCGCAGATGTGAAGCCGTTCCTCTCGCAAGATGGCGGCTGTGGCGGCCATCTTACTAGGGGCATGATAAAGTGTCGCCGTTCAGCGATCGAAAACGAAGCGTTTCCCTCGCACGCCCAACGAGTTTAATGCAACCAACATTTTTGGGGCCTCATAGTGCTGCAAGTGCGTCTTAAAGTCACTAGTTCTCCGTAGTGAGCCTCTAATTGGAGGCAAAGTTCTTTGAAGATTCAGTCATCCATATCTGTTTCTGAGTGTTATTTCGTCAGGAACAACCATCCTTTAATATAGAACTACCGTAGTATTTACATAACGTATCAAAGCCACTTGATCTTTAGGCGGGCACTATCAGAAAAGAGCATGTTTCCGCCATCTTGGCAGTGGCAATAGGTGGCTTCACTTCTGCTGGCAAGGCATCGCAGGAGCTTCCACTCCAGCAACTTTTCTTTAATTCTCCTTGTACACACCGCGTGCGCTTCTCCTCTTCACGAACATTCGCTAACTGTATAATGTAGCGCGCATGCGCCGTCACGCTTCGAGAACATCGACAGCTGACGCGCGCGCATGCACCGTCGCGCTTCGAGAACATCGGCAGCTGACGCGCGCGCATGCGCCGTTGCGCTTCTCCCCCTTCTCGAACATTCGACAGCTGACAGTGCATGCGCCGTCGCGCTGTATATATACTCAAGGTCGGCGCTCGCTCGCTCAGTTGCCGCTCGTCGGTTGGTTTGTACGGCGCGTCGACGTCCAAGGTCGCGGTGAAATGAATTCCAACGAATCCACAAACACAATGATCGACGTCCCTTCGACCAGCGCCGCCCTTTCGCATACGTGTGTACGTGTTCACTCATTTAACAACTCTCCTACAACCACGTAGACCGATTTAGCCATCGACCCAATTAACTCGCAATTTAACATCCCATTTCACAACCACGTTAACCGATTTAGCCATCGACCCAAGTAAGTCGCACTTTAACACCCCGTTAACCAATTATATGCTCCGCATCCTCCTCAGTGTTCCCCCGAGGGAAGCTGCGGGCAATTTTTTTTGAGGGGCAGAAGAGAAGAGCAAATGTCACAGGGGTGTGATATGAAATTCAGTGGACATGAAGAGTTCACGACAGGGAAATGTCCAGTTGGATGTGTACACAATGTCACGTCGCAACATGATACGTGGAAAACATCTGTGCACTACAAGGCTGGGAGATGGAATTTTGTGCGAAACATTGTCGCTGGACGACTCTTCGTCTAGATTCGCAGAATGTTGATTAATCTCCGTCACCACTCAGACCTACTGCGGGGAAATGGCTCGCGTTCCTCATATTTCTTTAGCTTGTTTAAGTAAAACATAATAATCTTCCCGCTTAAGTCACTACATAGTTGACGTAATTTTTTGCTCGCACACTTCGAATGGACCTTTCCATCGCATTAACAATTTGTTTGTGTCAGTAGGCAGCAAGGTGAAAACTTTATCACCCACATTCAAATTGCGCTGACGGCTGTTTTAGTCATAGTAAAATTTTTGTTTTACTCACGCCTTGTCCAGTTCCTCATAGGCAAGCTTACACGTATCTTCAAGACAATTCCTCAGATCCATGAGGTATGTATAGGTGGTGCGAATTTCGTCATCGATGTTTTCATTGGTCCATAGTTTCTTGAGGACGGTCAGTGGACCTCGAACGTGCCGACCATAAATCAAATGAAAAGGTGAGAAGCCCAGACTCGCTTGCGGTACGTCACTGTAGGCGAAGAGTAGGGGTGCAAGGTATCTGTCCCAGGAACGAGGTTTCACCTGGCACATCCTTTTTAACATTGTCTTCGGGGTTCCGTTGAACTTTTCAACCAGTCCATTCGCCATTGCATGGTATGGTATTGTACGCAGAATCTTGATAGCTAATAGGCGACCAACCTCTTTCATCAGCTTTGATGTAAAGCTCGTCGCTTGGTCTGTGACTATCTCTCTCGGTAGACCAACATGAAAAAAAATCTCGATTAGTGCTTCTGCCATGTGCACTGCATCGATTGCAGGTAGTCCTATTGCATCTGCATATCGAGTGGCAAAGTCTATGAGCATGAGTACATATCGGTTTCCGCGTTCAGATTTCGGCGATAACGGACTGATGAGATTGACTGCTACACGCTCAAAAGGCGTACGTATGAGAGACATATGTCCCAATGGCGCAACAGCAACTTCACTTCTTGGTGTTGTCTTCTGGCACAGATCGCAGGATTTTACAAATCGTTTGACGTCCCCATGCAGATCTGGCCAGTAAAAATCTGTCAAGATACGATCTGTTGTTCGCCGTATGCCTTGATGTTTTGTAATAAGACCATCGTGCGACACTTCCAGTATTGATCTTCTGAAAAACGTTGGCACGACAAGCTGGTTGATTGTCCTTCCAGTAGCAAATTCATACTTGTGGTACAAAAGTCCACCTTTTTCAAAAAAAAGAATAAGAGTGTCCTTCTTGCGACTTGAAGTTTCTGCCCACTTTGGCTAACAGTGACTTCAGCGTCTTGTCGTTCTGGTGTTGTTCAATGAGCTTCTCTTTACTTGCATCACCAATCTTTATGGCTGGTACGCATAATAAAGTTATCTTGCCTTCTTGCGGCTTGATGGTGGTGGAAACGTTGTGCGGCCTCTCTTCTACACGGAAGTTTCCCGATGTGTCGTCCGTCGCTTCCGTCGACCACAGCACGCCTTCAATTGGGACCCGGCTCAAGCGGCTCTCTGACGCCAGGAAGGTTGCCTAAAATAACATCATAGAGGGGATTATTCATACATATGTTTTGATTTCTCCATCAAAATATGGTGTATGTATATTTATTTTTGCCTCAGGAACCTCCTTACCGGATCCATCCGTTAACACCACTCGGCTTAGTGTTCCAGTCAAGCAATGGTCAGGAAATAAGTCTCTTCGTATAATTACTGTATTGCTGCCTGTATCTCTTGGAGTTCCGGCCCCTCTTGCTCGAATTATGATCATCTTTTGGCTCTATTTTAGGGTTTGTCATTGCCATTCGCTCTTTGTTTGGCTCCGAAGCAAGAGTCTCAGATACGCATGACGTGACTTTCTTTGGCCGAGTGGTTTCAGCTGACCACTGCAGAGACCATTGTGCCCCATACTTCTGTCACCTTCAATGCCATCACGTATCTGCTTAATACATTAACTTGCAGATCGTGTACCCAGACCTACATAATCATGTTCTCCGACATACACATTTTCGAGTGTACCTGACAGACTTGTGTCAACATCATGGATAACTATCTCATCCTTGAGAAGATTGACTTGGTCCTCTTCATTAACCTCCTTAAGCGCTACTATATTAGCAATCTCTCGCATTTTCAAGATAGCTGTGCTGATCTCAGACAACAGTTTCTCTCCTTCCGGTCGCAAACGCACACGCTCATTGTCATTTTTCCACATGTACCGCCGTTCAAAATCAATTTTCTCATGTTCCTCTTCGAGCTCTTCTTGAACATTCGCTTTATGTCGGCGCAAGACCATCCGACCTCCTCGCCAATACAAAGCAGTTTTTGCACGCTAACGGGCATCGTGTGCGCGGCCAATTCTCAGCTGAAAGATGTTAAGTGCCGATCCTGGCAAAGCTCAGTGTTAGTTGCTGGAAATTCACTAGCTCCTTCTTGAAGCTTTAGCTTCAGCTCAAGAATTTGTCGAGCTCTTTCATCCGCTTTTTTTTGCTCGCGTCTCTTTCAGCAGCACGTTAATCCCTTTGTCTTGCCTGTTCATTCTCAATCTACTTACGCAATTCTGTGCCGGACAAACCTAGCTGTGACCCTACCCTGGCTAAGCTCTCAGTATAAATGACAGAGTGAATTTCTGTGAGGGTGCACTCGAGGGACGATATTTTCCTTCAATGCTTTTAACAGCGGTATCCTGGCATAAGCTCGCCAGATTGTGACGTAGTGTCAGGTTTTGGGCCCAGGACTGCTAGCCAAGGAATAGTCGAGCCACGAGTGCGCGCGCGCCCGCACACACACACACACACACACACACACACACACACACAAATAATATGTTTACACGGGAACAGCAACTATCAATGGATCATTTCTAAACATAGTCTGCCCCATGCAGTTCTATGGGAAATCTCTCACTAATTAAAAGACTCTCGCCGTTTTTTTTGCTTGGGCTTACACGCTGATCGCTCGGGGTGATGTTCCGTCTGTCTCGTTGACGTCTTCAACGTGAGTTGGCCCACGCCATCTCACGGTCTTCTGCCGCAGTAGCAGCAGGAGGGTAGCTGTCGCTCGGAAGCTCCACACTAGAGCAACAGCTCTCAGCCGCCGCGTTCGTCCGAGCAGCACACCTGGGTCGTGCCAGCCACCCGGAACGGCAGCAGGACCAGCGGACCACAGCAAACCGGAACTCGTAACAAATCGGGACGGCAGCCAGAACAGCGGAACCTCGCCTGGTCCTTGGGCCAGTCATCCGGCCGGAGTCGAAGCCTCATTCACCGGTTGTCCAGCTGTCAGGAACGGCAGCCGGAACAGCAGTGGATCGCCTGGTCCCTGGTCCAGTCACCCAGCTGGAGTACAGGACAGTACAGCACCTAGAGGACGTCTCCTAGCTCCCCGGACAGGTCGTCCAGCCAAGAACTGTCTGTCCTTGCCAGCTTCTCTGCTTCGAGCACTGTCACGCACTTCCCGATCCTGTGCGCTCTTTTTTGTCGCCTTCACGCTTCTGCCCATATTATCACAGCCAGCCAGGCACGTTTCTGCTCCATGGCTTTTTGGGTTCCTGCAATTATTTACAGCGTTGACTATCTCAGCAGGAACAACTGCTTAAAACTGCACGTCTCCGACACACAACACTCTTACCGAAATCCAGACGCTTCACCTCCGCTGGCTGTTGGCCGCCATCCCAGTCAACTAGAACAAAAGTGCCCCGCAACTTCCTGATACTTTTCCTCTCGGAGAGGACCCGAAAGGCTACGCTAGTAGTCTTGATCACGTGAACTGAATACACATCCCACGATTCTTCTGTGATTCATTTCACCCTAACATGTGTTATCATTATTATCTTTAACTGGGTCTGATTGACTACACTTGAGAGTACTTCGCAAATGGCGCGCGAGCAAACAGGTAAACAAAGACAAATTCTCTTGAGCATATGCCGGTGATGATGACTGACCGGGAGTGACGTCATTCTAGACTATAGTAACGTGTATAAGCATGGTCTTCGAGATCTGTTCAGTCTTAAAGTTTTTGTTTGACTTTCAAATAAAATGTGTGTTGCTAAATAAAGTATAGCCTTCGAGATCAGTTTTTGTCATTCAACCAATAATATGAAATGTGGATTTGGACACCATTTATATTACCAGTAACCCCTGATTTGTTCACATATGATATTTTAATTTTTATTCGTCCTACTTTAAATGCATTATTGCGCTGCGAACATTGGCGTAAATTGTGGGCGGCGGGGTGAGGCGGTCCACACCATCCCGTGTAGGCTGGGAATGTATCCCCTTGAGATTAAGCCAAAGAACAATATATATTTGAGTTAGTACCAAAACCCAGACCTCCTTGAGAGGCGTTGGCTCGATGCTATTGCTAGCTCAGAATTCGGAAATCAATTTTGGGCCACCCAGCATGCCAGGGAAGCGGCATAAAGGCTTTTCGTTACCGCGACCACCAGGTTGGCCTAGGCCGGGCCACTAATCTGCAGGTTTTAAATAATGTTATTTTCATTTCATTTCATTGATAGTTAACATGTTTAAATACCTTTAAGGCTAGTTATTTGGGTGACCTTAAGCTGTGTGAGATAATAAAAATAGCAAAGGCCGCTCGACATGTTCAACGAAGATTGACAAGAGCACGCAATTGCTCGAGCTAGGACTCCATGCTCGATTTTGAAGTTTTATTCCAACGCATCATTCTGTATAAAAAGAAATGGCTGCCAAAGACTGATTTGTGTCTATGTGCACCCTTTGTGATTTATCTGGACGTACGCCATCAGCTGCGAGTCACCTAGTTGCTGTTGAAAAGCTCTTTTCTCTGGTGCAATGTGATATCTCTTAGTTTCTCTGCCAGCACCTAGACGGACTGCGCTCCCTACATCGTCCCGCAGGCGTGCCTGTGAAAGCAGGCGTTTGGTGTGTAGCGACACGACGGACCCGAGCTAACGGGGGTGTTCTGACTACCTCCCACGCCTAGCCGTGCGTGGCTTTGCCGTGTCCAGGGAAAAGGGGATCTTGAGGGTTGCGCTGACGCTGGGTGATTGGACCTTTAAGGCCCATCGGCACAGGCAACACACCTCTTTAGCCCCGGCTTCACGTAGACGGCACCAATGGGCTGACCCACCCAGGGGAAATCGGCAGTCGCCTTTTCCTATCTCTCTCTTCCTACATCTTCGTCTTTATCTCTCACTTTTTATCTATCCTGTCATCTTCTCTTTACTGTTCACTTACGAATTTCCTGGTGGTAAGGGTTAACCCTGTGTACTTTTACCCAACCTTGGGTAGTTATATTCGGTTATAGCGGCGATGCATGGCTGGCGTCTCCAAGCTTTCACTACTCAACCTTGTAGCGTCCCCTTATGAGGCTCGGTGGTGGGTGGCCGCCATCGCTACCGAACTTTAGAGTATTTTTATGGCAAAAGGTTTTCCTTTCCTTCCTTATTGCTCCCTAAAAAGCTGGCGCACCGAAGACACTTTCTTGTCTAACACACCAAAGCCGACATTCCCAAAGTACCACGTAATCCACAGTCAAAACGAAAAGAAGACAGTCCGAGCCATTTCACCTTTTCTCGTTTCCAAAACTCTCACAGAAGCAATAGGCCCAAGTGTTAAAGTGTCAAAGATGGGAAGTGGCGATCTTCTTCTGGAAATTCGTGAGAAAGCTCAGTTTGAAAAGCTGTCTAAGCTTGTAGCCTTTGGGGAAACCCCTGTTTCGGTGAGCCCGCACAGGTCCATGAATACTGTCCGTGGCGTAATTTCGGATGATGCTCTTACTGAGCTTTCTGAAAGTGAGCTGCTAGAAGGTTCGCAGGACCAGAACGTGGTCAAAGTCCAACGAATAACAATAAGGTGCAGCAACAAACTGATCCCTACAAAACACGTAATAATTACCTTCGGAACAAGTGACACACCAGAATCAATTGCAACCAGCTATTGTAAGCTCCGTGTAAGACCATACATTTCCAACCCTCGTCGATGTTTAAATGTGTCAACGTTTTGTTCATGGCTCGCAGAGTTGCAGAGGGCGTGCCACTTGCGCAAAATGCGCATCCATTCAACACATATCGAACAACTGCACCTCAGAAACAACTCATTGTTCTAACTGTGAAGGAGATCACGCTGCTTGCTCATGATCATGCCCCGCATGGAAAAAAGAGAGACAAATAGTAGAGCCTAATGTTAAATTCAATCTTTCATTCCAAGAAGCACGCCAACGTTTCGCAATTCACAACCCATCTTATCTCTCTTTAGCAGATGTGACGCGCCGGGGCGCCGCGCCACATGTCTCGGCACCCGCAAATGTCACACACTGTGTGGCCGTGGTTATACCACCAGCGCCCCTGGCTGGTGCAGCCTGCACTGCTCCGCCACCTGACAAACAGGGCCAACATATTCCCGTGTCTGCTGAACCTCGGACCGCTGCAAGCGCAGTTAGGTCCAAAAGTTCAGTGAATGTGCCTGCCCAGCAGGCACCATCCAACACCTTACAAGAGGTGATGGATACAAGTCCCACTCCTCCGGCGCCTCAGACGCCAAAAGATAGGCAAAACTGCTTGGAGCGCGCCAAAAAGGAAAACCTCGAATCACAGGGCCCCAAAAGGCCCTGTAACCTAACGCAACACTTTGGACACACAGCACCACACTACATTAAAATGAAACAATTACTACAGTGGAACGTGAAAGGACTGTTGAGAAACCTCGACGATATCCAGCAACTTTTACACAAACATACGACTAAGGTGCTGTGCGTACAAGAGACACACGTAAACCTAAACACACCAACTTTTTACGTCATTACCTCATCTTTCGGAAGGACCAGAATGATGCAATTGTGCCATTCGGTGGTGTTGCCATTGAAGCCAATCAAGGGATTGCATGCACACACCTACCACTACAAACATTCCTTGATGCGTTGGCTGTTCGAGCAGTTCTTTTGAATAAGCTAATCACCATCTGCTCTCTCTACATACCTCCACAACACCATCTCTAAAAGCATGAATTCGAGTTCCTCATAGACGAACTTCCAGAACCTTATATTCTCCTTGGAGATTTCAATGCACGTCGCAATCTATGGGCTGACTCTCGCTGTGATGCTCGAGGTCGCCTGATTGAACAGTTCCTTTTTTTCTTCCGGTGCGTGCCTGCTGAATCGAAAAGAGCCAACATATTACAACATAGCTATCAATACGTACTGAACAATACACCTCAGCATAACATCCCCATCACTCCTGCCTCTACTTAAATGGAGAATCAGTAATAATTCATATGGTAGTGACCATTTTCCTATCAATATCAGCACATCAATAAAAAATACATGTCCTGCACAAGTTCCCAAATGGCTCACCGACAAAGCTGATTGGGCAAACTTTCAAAAAATCACAGTATTATCTTGGACTGACAAGGTGGCGTGGAGCATAGAGGATGCTGTATGCTACATTACAGCTTTCTTGGTTGATGCCGCAATAAAATGTGCTCCCCAAACATGTGGACGGTCAAGCAAACAACGATTCTCATGGTGGAATAATGAATGCCGTGATGCTCGAAAAAAAAATAAGGCATGAAAATTGCTTAGAGACTCGCCCACAGCCGAGAATCTTGTAAACTTTAAGAACGTCAAGTCACAAAAAGGAGGACACTCCGACAGGCGAGAAGGGAAAGTTGGCACAAATTTTTATCCGGCATTACTTTTACACAGATGAGTCGAGAGTCTGTAGCATGGTTGGTAAGATGGCAGGACGAAAAGCACATTCACTTCATCTAGCGAACGCACAAGAAAAAAGTTTGGAAGACCAGGCAAACACTCTCGGAGCGCACTTCGAACAGGTCTCCAGCTCAACACACTACAGTGAAGCGTTTCAACGGTACAAAACCGTAATAGAAAAACAGAGACTAGAGCGCAAGACCACAACACGTGAGGCATACAACGAGCCTTTCTGTTTGGCTCAACTACAAGCCTCACTTACCTGCTGCAATAAATCTGCCCCAGGCCCGGACCGTGTGGCATATGAAATGTTAAAACCTGCCCACTGAAACCCAGAAAGCTCTCCTCTCTCTGTATAATGAGATATGGTTTTCCAGCGAGCTACCCTCAGCCTGGAAAGAAGCTATCATTATCCCAATTCTAAAACAAGGCAAAGACCTGGCCTCAGTGTCCAGCTACAGGCCAATAACATTAACCAGCTGTCTTTCCAAGGTCTTTGAAAAAATGATTAACAGGCATCTGATGCACTTTCTCGAAAAAATGGCCTACTTGAACCATACTAGTGTGGGTTTCGAGAGGCTCGGTCCACCACTGACCACCTTGTCCGTATCGAGGCACGAATTCGCGACGCTTTTGTTCATAAAAAATTCTTTCTTTCTGTGTTCCTCGATATGAAAAAGGCATATGACACTACATGGCACTTTGGCATATAACGAAATCTGTCACATTTAGGTGTGCGGGGTAAAATGCTGACAATTATCGAAAGCTACCTATCCAATCGTACATTCCGTGTCCGAGTTGGAACTGTCTTATCTCGCGTATTTGTCCAAGAAAAAGAAGTGCCACAAGGAAGTGTATTGAGCTGCACGCTTTTCATAGTTAAAATGAATTTCTTGCACCTGTCTCTCCCACGAAATATTTTTTACTGCATATATGTCGATGACGTACAGATTGGTTAGGAATTGTGCAGCATCTCAATGTGCCAACGTCAAGTTCAACTAGGGTTGAACAAGGTATCTCATCGGGCAAACGAGAATGGTTTTATACTCAACGTGCAAAAGAGCACTTGTGTCTTGTTCAGCCGAAAGAGGGGCCTCCATCCTAAACCCAACATTGACCTGCATGGTCAACCTCTGTCAGTGAAGAACGAGGACAAGTTTTTTGGTCTCATATTAGACACTAAACTAACCTTCATTTCACACATCAAGTATTTAAAGAACAGGTGCTTAAAAACAATGAACATTTTGGAAGTGTTGTCATGCACTACATGGGGTAGGGAAACGAAATGTCTAATGAATTTATATAGAAGCCTCGTACGCACGCCTAGATTATGGTGCTATAATCTATCAGTCGGCAACACCATGAGGCTTGAAAATTCCAGACCCTGTCCACTATCTAGGCATTTGCCCAACTACGAGTACTTTCCTAACCTGCCCTGTGGAGAGCCTGTACGTGGATTCGAATGAATAGTCGCTCCACCTACAAAGATGTTCCCTGTCTTTCTTGTACTTTTTGAAGGTGAAGGCAGACAAGACACACCCTTCCCATTTCACAATTAATCATATCTTTTGTTCTGGCTTGCTCGAGCATCATCCTTCGTTTAGGCAACCCTACGCGCTCCGTGTAAGGGGCCTGGCCGAAGAAACAGGTGTGCCTCTTCTTGAACACAGTTTGATGACTCCTGCAACATATCTGCCACGGTGGCAGTGGCAGCTTGTACCCTGTGATGTCTATGGTTTTCAATGCCACACAGTGACCTTGCTGTTCCTGTCGAAGAGAGCTTCGTGAGCTTGGAGGGTGCTTGCTCTTTTCTGGGGGCTGCTGCCGCTCCTCGTTTTCTGCTCAAGGTCAACCTGCACAAAGTTGTAGACGAGGCTTTCAGAGTTTTATATAATATTATGGAAATTTTCGCTGAACACACATTTCCTCGTGGCACACTGAGGAATTTCTTATAAAACTTAAGGCCTCGCATATGCAAACATTTACAATCAATCCGAAGATGCACTCGACTCTAAAGGAGCAAGTTTGTTATGTAGTGTATATAAAGTAAGGTCATTCAGCACAACCAGAACTACAGTTGCACACGAAAACGACATTTTACACGATCTTGTTTATTTACATGGTCCATTTTATTTTATTTACACGGTCCTGTTTTACACGATCTGGTCTGCATGAACTCTTCAACGGGGCACCATATAGATTGAAAGACACACACAGAGTTTGAGACAAACCTAGTTTCCCGTAAAGCATCCTCTTGCACTATAACAACACATCTCAATTTAGTTAGCTGGTCAGAACGAGGTGAAAAGAGCTCGCACTTGAAAAGCACGGGCAGAAGGAATGACGCCTGCACCCTGTGCTCCCTGTATATTCTCGTTGAGGGTGCAGTTTTCGCCTTATCCTTATGCAATTTCGCATTTATAACATTGTTCGCTGCATAATCTTTGTGGCATTAAAGTGTGTGATACCGTCATGTGTATCCGATGTAATTTATAAAAATAGAATACAAGATAGCTTGATTAAAAAATAACAAAGTGCATCCAGTGCCATGTCCTGTAGCCATTCTTTAGGCAAGTGGCAGAATGATTTATTCTTCAAAACATATCTTACTTGTAACCACTACAAGAGCTAACTCGTACACTGGCACAATCTGTTTGCCTCTTCAGATTACAAAGTACCTTTTTTACAGCAGAAAATCTTCAAGAAGAATAGAAGTGTTGTGATTGTGAAGAAAGAAAAGTAGAAGAAAAAAAAGATAACCTGCCCTGTACAGGGATCGAGCCTGCGAACTTCGAATAACATTTCCGATGCTCTATCAACTGAGCTACCATGGCGGCTATCGCTCTTCCATTTTGTACGGTATATATGTGCATTTATACATGGAAGAGTCAGTCAGCGCTGCCTGTTACCATTATGGCGAGTGTGGGACACCTTTTTTTTGCCTACTGGCAATTACATTACGATTGCAATTACGTTACGATTCCTTCCGATATCCCTATACTTCTTTGGCAGCATTATGCATCTGTCAGTTCTCAGAAAATCTGCTAGTCACCCGAGGTGGCAATGGTTCGCCCTCCCACCTAAATGCATGTACTTGAACACATGCACAACTGATCAAAAAAAAAACAAGTCACACACCGCTAAGATTACTGAGATTCACTGTTTCGGATTCATGAGTAAAGGAAAGAACTATAAATTTAAGGTTTTGTTGTCTTTGTTGAACACATTATAATGAGAACTAGCAGAAAATGATGCCAAACAAACTATAGGGGATGTTATCAAAAGTAACTTTAACAAAATTGTGAAAAGAAAAGTGAACAAAACGTAACTTGGCAACGTTTTTTGACAATTGAATTGACATTACTTTATATAACATCCCTATATTTTACTGGGTAATGTTGTCGAGTAAAACTCATTATTAGAGTGGTGAGTAGGCTGACAAAGAAAGCATATGGCATTGATACTTCTTTTGAACACCTAATAGTTTGAGGACTTTAAAAGAGCGGAAGCTACTTTGAGTAGACCAGAATATTTAGTTGGAGCGAAAAAAAACGTCCACACATTTTTACCATGCCTTTTAACACATTTTGAGACATAAAAGTGTATGCTGCCAGTAATGTTAAGTACCATTACTTTTGTCACACTATGCACTGTAGCAGGTGTAGTTAGAGTGGAGATAGTGAACGATTAATCAAGCACGCCACCAACTGCGTTCACAACAATGGTCGCGTATTTTAAAAATAAACCTGCTGTATAATAAAAAAGTTTAGAGCATTTATGTTTTTATCCAAATCAAGTTAAAACGACTGGGTAAGCAAACCATGTGCATAAAATCAAAAGGCATAAAGTGATTCATGTATTATAACTATGTGAACAATTTCAGCAACGCAGGGCAAAGTGACAACAGTTCTATTAAAAACCCCTCTCATTATAACATGCATGAAAAGCACCACACCAGAATATTTTATAGTGCATTTAATATCGAGACTACTAGACTGTCTATTGACCTTTTAGAAGAAGGGTATCTCTTTCACGTTCAAGGGGCAACCACTTAGCCTTTTCCTGAGCTTTTCTGTGAATATTTCCTGAATTTCAGATATAATTATGATTGATTTAGACTGAACAGATTTTGCTTACGCATTGAAACCTAGTTCTGTATGTAACTGCAATTATGGGTGCCAAACCACCTCCAATTAATTTTTAACATTTAACTTATTTTTTAACTGCAGCAGCACAACTAGCTATGGGTGCCCAAAAAGTAGCTAGAAACAATACCTGTACCTCTTTGAGCCTTTTGGAAGTGTTCAGCTTCTCAGTGCTCACAATACAACATATTTTTAAATACGTGTTTGTGTGCCCACTACTCTTGCTCCTTGTACAGTGAGGAGGAGCACATGGCAAGAAGAGGGCAAGAAAGAAGCATAGCGAAAAAAAGCGAAATAAGCGAGGACCTCTTTTGTATCGTACAATGTGTGTAACATCGCTATTGCGACAACATATAGACAAATTATCACGGCTATGCATCCGTTGTAGAGTCACACACAGCTGCAACACCACGACTAAATTTCAACCTTGTGTTGGTTTAGGATCCCTTTATAGTGGCAAGCTAATGATATCTGCATTTGTTTGGCACACATTGAGATGCAGCGAATTGTGATATGGTAATCTCATTTAGAATGCACGTCATGTGGCTTCATTGTACATGTGGCCACAAGTAACTCTGGTTGCAAAGCAATATGGCAGAGCCTAAACAGACGTCACCGACCACTCCAATCTGAACTTGCTTTTGATACTTGCCCAATATCATCCCAGCAAAAAATGAATAATTGAATCTGCTACAGATATGTGCTAGCTTATGCTAAGGACCAAGTATGAAGGGGGTTTTGTCATTATTGAGATCAGTTATTTGTTCAAGAACACTTGCTGTCAAGCACAAATACATTGCTGTCGAAGCATCAAGACTCAAATATAGAGCAAAAAGAAGTGTCTCTTTAAAAATTACAGGCCACAAGGTGCAACATAAATATTTGATACTTGGGATGTAAGGCACGCACAAGAGGTGCTGCCATATTATACTTTTCCTTTTGTTGAAACCTGCTTGCTTTACTCACCCAACACATCTGTAAAGATGCCGTGAAAACACCAAGGAGCTGATGCAGCAAGGTTGAACACATGTCCAGGGATTCCACCATTCCTAAGCAGCCCTACAGCCTCCACAGTCCTGCAACCATTTGTAAGATAAATATAGTTCTACCCAAAGTTCTTGGTTTACAGACAAACATGCAAGACGCATAACCACTCTATAGGAAGTTTGCATGATAATGCGCTGGGTAACAAAACGGATGCCAATATCAAGTATCCCGGCCTGCCGCTTCTTTCTTTCCGTTCCTAATTAATCAATTCATGGTTAATAAATGTTCCCCCGATGTGAAGTGTACTGGCAGTCCGGTGAAGAATTGCAATGTATTTCGAACACAGTCCGATTCATGGCAAGTAAGCATGCAATAGCGTTTTGTCAGCTGTTCGAGAAAAGAGCATGAAGTTTAGCTAAAACCCATGTTTTTTATAAACACCATTCAATTTGATATAAAAGTTGTGAGCATTATGTAAAGGAACACGGATTCATATTTAATCAATGATTTCTTATAATGTACTTATATGAATGCAACTAACTGAATATGAAGGATAATTTTTGCTCGAGAATTTAGAGTTATGAACACTAACGCACTTGCCAGCGGCATCTTGTCCAAAACAGCGACAAGATAGGCTAGTTTCTGTAGGTGAGCAGTAATGAGCAGTGCAAAGTAACAACAAGAAACACCAGTAACAACAGTATGGGGCAAGCACAGACTGCCAACTGTATAATTTATTACAAAAAAGTTCGCCTGAATATCAGTCAGACAACTTGTGCAAATGAAGGTCCAGTTGGGCATGAACAAGTTACGAAATCAACAATGCCTGCTTTCACTAACAGGACCCTCATTCACATAAAGTATGCAGCGATAGGCCCCTACCGAGGTACGTCACAGCATGATGTCACTGGCACGTGTAAAAGGTGTGGCTGAAAAAACACTCCCGCTGGTGGCTCAGCCCGGTACAGTCGTGCGGTGTTTGGGGCAAGTTTTAATTTTTCAAAGCTTACACTTCACGTTACAATGTCGACATTAGCTGTAGTATGTGTCAGCAAACATCTAGCTGTGTGGTAAACTGTGTGGCAAAATATTTGCCACGCTGTCTGTTTATCTTGAAGAAGTGAACACACGTGGTGGCCTGTGCGAGGAACAGCGGCATAGTCTTCAAAAATGTGCACTGTTGATTGTGGCATGTAGTGTGAATTGAAAGGTATTCAGAATATCGGTTCAACTGAGAATATTGTGTGTGGTGTGTGCAGTGTCAATAACAATGTGTCTTGTTTGCGAAGACGTTAGCACTCATGGCAGGGACCGGTCGATAAAAAAACTTGATTCGACATTTTAGTCAAGGTAAATATGCACTTAACGCGACCATATGCGAGTGGGTACATGTCGGTGTTTGCGCTGTGTGCAGAAAAAAATTGCATGGTCACCGGGCTGGAAGATACCATTTGTTGAAGCTGCATGTATGAATCGCCCCGACGAGTACGCAAGGCCAATATAGGTATAACTCGTTTTATCGAAGGCATCATATGTCTTCATGTAATAAGCAGAGATTCTTGTTTCACATATACTCAGTATTTTTACCGCTCGATATTCATGAAGTGACAGTGCAAACAACAAGTTTGTGTGTTAGGTCCTAAGGGAGCAATGTAAATATGCAAATAAGTTGTAGGTGTCAGATGCAGCGATGTAACTGCACAAAAGATTACGTATATATTAGGCTACAGGTTTAGAATCGCATACATCTCAGTGGTCTATCAGGAACGTCACAAACAACTTCCTTGCCAACCAGGCCTTGCACAGAAGGAGGGAATGACTGGCACGGTGCTCAAAGTGACGTCACACTATTTGCAAACATAGAGAGGTTTCTTACTTAGGCAACATTTTGCACAATATATTTTTTAGATGTAAGACTGTACTCGTCCACATTGATCATACTGATGTCTTTTGTTGTTACTTTGTGCTGCGAATTACTAGGCATTCAGTCACCATGATCTTTAAAAGGTAATTTCAGTGTTCTCTCTCATATTGCTGACAACTGTGTTGCTGCATAAATTGGGCAAAAAAGCAACACAGAAAGGCTGTCACAATAAATACACCAACATGGGTATTCTCCTGCAAACAAAAGTAGGCACTTGTCCTGTCATTACCCGTCTTCCTTCACTTTTTGCCTTGTTTGTGCTGAAACAGCCAAACACCTGATGAGTTAGATGAGAAATATTAACGCATCAAAACTATAAGTGCTTGCATCAGCAACTACACAACAGCGTGATAACCGCACCCCTGCCACACAGCAGCGAAACATATTTTGAACATGCTGGCAGTGTATTATTTTATAAAAAGCAACTCTGGCAGATTACAAAATCTCACATTGTGCATGCAAGTTTTCTTCAAAGTCAGGCGTACAATGTAGGTGCTGGCCGGTACATTATTAGTTACAAGCAAAGGCGTCTTGCAGGGACACATGCAGATTGCACGAACACCTCTCTCTCTCTCTACAGTAGGCACACACATTATATCTTTCAACAAGCACACGCCACTGTTTAGGGGCATAATAACGCTCTACCGTGAACGTATGCTAATCAACCCACTTAGGCGGTTGGCTAGGTGAATCGAGCCAAGTTACAAATTGTATCGCCAGCGAACGTAAACAAAATGCTGCTTTGCATCAAATGGCACTGCAGGCTTCGTTCAATCAACAACGTAGCAAGCGCCGTGTGCGTCTTCCTCACTACATTGCACATATGAAAAAATCGATCACCATTCACATGCATGTTGCCGCAGTTGTCTCGAATTAGCTCCAGTAAGGCCGCGCCGATGCGCCATGGCTCTGCTGGCGTTAGCGTTGTCAAAGCGAATCGGCAACCGCACTCGCAAAGGCGCGTAAGGTTGCCGTTTCACGACGCTTCGTTCGAGTGCAGCAACACACACTTGCACTGAGTGGCATACTTGGTCTACATAAAAAAGTGTCCCCCTTACCTTTAGTTTCTTTCACAATGTCCTGAGGGAAGCAACCACAGGCGTCAGCCATCACCTCGAAGTCCTTCGAGCGCCCGCCCAACCCGCCGATTCCTTGGACGACTCGCACTTGATCCGCACTCGAACAACCGCGGGAATAGGGCGCAATCTTAGCACATCACACGAACGACGAACGGCGCTTCCTTGCGTAAATTTAACATTTCGTGCTCTCGTGTTTAGCAGCGCGAACACATGAGACACGCACCAAACAGCATGCCCCCGGAAACAAAGACAAACAACATGTGGCTTTACCTGTGAATGGATTTGGCTTTAATATCTGTGTGAGGAAAATAAAAAAAAACAACTGTCGCTGCTATAAACTGAAAAAAATGTATGTTATCTGGCAAAATAACTTTAAAAGTGATAAACGGTTATTCAAAAAACAAGCTACAACTTATGAATATTTTCGCAGGTCTTTGTTTTGTTTTTGTTCTAGCAGACGACAGCCTCCTACTGCTTCTACGACAGACGTAATGCTGTTTCACGTTCGGTGCGTGTCGCCGACGCAAAGCTCTACAGTAGTGATATCAGAGTTATCAATTCTCAATGAATCATAGGATGGCTACAAAGCAGTAACATTTTGACATAGTGCAGTACACAATCTTTCAAGGTATGACATTTCTTTGCTCTGAAGCAAATCGAAGCAAGCGGGCCGGCGCAATCAGCTGATGTCGCCACTACGCGAGGCATGGTCGTACGCAATAGCGTCGTGCCCCGCGCTCGATTTGTCATCAAGCGATAGAGCTACTAAGTGGAATACAGCTAGATGCAGGGATTAATGGCGTATCACTCTAATTCCCTGTGGTGGCCGACTCAATCGCAAGAGAGCCCCGGGAAACAACCTTCAACTGCTCAAGCGTGTGTGTGGGTGTAAAAATACTTGATTTCATCCGCGGCAGGGCAGCAAGCTATAGTTGAAAGATATGTGAAAAGCATGTGACGTATACACAATCACAAACATATGCACACAACAATAGATACGATCGCATATCGTACATAAATATGCCAACACATAGCATGAAAAAAGCAAATTTATATACATAACTTAAACTCACGTGCACTGTTCAGCGCGATTAGCTCAGCAAGCTAACGCACTCAGTTCACGTACACGAGCACAACTGAGTGGCGCAGGTTCTAGTCCCGCCAAGTCAAATTTTTTTGTTTCTTTTCAACGTTTTTATTGTACTGCTATCTTTTCTAATGCCTTAGGTTCTAAAACAAATAAAAGCAATATTGCGTTCAAGTACGTATGTGGGACTATGTTTTTTGCGCAACAGTTATTAGTATTTTTATTTTCATTATTCATTTTTTTATTTATTTTATAATATAACAAAAGTAAGGACTAAGGGGAACATTGGGTCTGCTTGATTGTGAAGAGACTCGAGAAGTGAGAAAACTCAAACCAAAAAATTTATTTGAGATAAAACTGAGCACTTCACAGCCGGACCAGTTTCTTCAAGGGTAGGCCCTAGGTATGCGCGAGACTTGCTATATGATTCATCTCAAGCTGTGGCAGTTGAGGGAAGGCAATATCACCGAGAAGCAGTTCCAAAATATTTTTGGTTGATGTTTTTTGATTCCTCCAAAACAAGGGCTGCACAATTGTGATCGAGCCAAACCAAGAATTGCGGGCACGAAGTCATGAGACAGAAAATGAATAATGTTGATTGTTTGAAAAATTGCCCTTAATAAAAGGAAGAGTTATGGAGTGCTACGTAGCTTAACTCGCAGTAGGAATTTTATATATACATATAGATAGTTTAAAATTGACAATGTTGCACGCACAGATATTGGTTAAATTTCTTTTGCAGCACAGTTGAAGCATCTATGTAGAACGGAAGCATCAAGAAAAGCTCATGCGTCTTCACTTTATTGCAGTTTACATAGCTTGTATGCGTCCATGCAGCCATAATATGATATATTTTAAAGCATTTGTTTAACCTATAATCTTCTTATTCATTAAAGCTGGCCCATAAGTTGTTGTCTTATGTAGCACTACAATTAAAGCGTAATCTGCATTGTGGTCTGAAACAATGCTTTTGGAAATCTCAAAACGACCCAGCTCTATACACGACCATCCGAGCATCAATGATAAGCACCATTATGTGTCCGTACATATCAGTTGTGCTCTCATACCTAATTATTTTTCTGACCACTCCCTCTGCCCCCTACCTCGTATCTGTCGTGAAGCTGTGGCAAGTGGTGTATAGCTGTATTTTCAGTGTAGGAGCACATACTATGAATAAAAAATTTTTTAGGCTACATGCAAGTAGTTTTCATAGATTTTCATTTCTTTTGTCGGTGCTCAGGAGAGCTAAGCTCATGGTCGATATTTTAAAATGACATTTCTCTTTGCCATTGTTAATGAGAACAGTTTCATTAATATTGACAAGTTCTTTCACATTCAATTTAGTTCTCATTATTATTGTTTCTACCAAAAAACGAGCCCTTGAAGTTATGCTTTTTTGCTTGATTTGTTTTCGTGTGACAGCATGCAAGTAAAATGACAGTTATTGTCATTCCTTGTGAATGACACATTTTCCGTTTGACAGACTTTAGCACCTGGTCATCTGCAGAAGTTGTATTCATTCTGGAGAAGGGCGAACAGCGGTGACTGACAACACAGACTAGCCTGCGTTATTCTTTTGTACTATATATGTCACTGTCAATTCATTTATAACTTTATAGAGCTCGGATTTCCTGCTGAAAATGTGACAACAACTGTAGAGTTTCCACATTTTTGCAACAATACACATGCCTTTTATACACTATTGCACATTTTCGTAAGCACCTTACAAAATCTGTATATTTCCGTAAGACCTTAATTTCTGCATTTTCCTTATGGAAGCTTCTGTACACTCCATACACTTTCCTTATCCTTCCATATGTTCCATAATGAACTCTCCGTATGCTCCATAAGTTTCTTTATTATTCCATATTTTCCATAAAACTCACTCCATCCACGCCATAAAACTTCTTATCCTTCCATATACTCCATAAAAAGCTTTCCATATATGTCATACATTTTCCTTATCTTTTCGTATACTTCATAAAAAGCTTTCCGTATACGCCATACAATTTCCTTATCCTTCCATATACTCCATAAGAAGCTTTCCGTAAATGCCATACAACTTCCGTATATTTCCATAAAACTCCCTATTTTTTCCGTATGTAGCATAAGGAAATGTTACGGAGTCCATATATTTCCCGTAAGATTTCATACGGAACGTTTCAGTAGGGCTGTTTACATCACACACGGACCAATTAATATTGTTGTTAGGAGCAATTCCCAGAGCATACCTGCCAAGTTCCCGGATTGGCCAGGAGACTCCCGGATTTTGACCGTTTCTTCTTCTTCCTTTGTGCCGTTGTCATGAAAATCTCCTGGAAGCCAAAATTTCTGTGCGTGATCTGGCCAAATTGACAAAAAAGCAGCTCAATCCGCTCCAGGCTTTTCGAACCTACAACATTTTATTATAAATAAGTTCAAGAGGCGTTCATCTAAACGTACAGCAGAATATCAGTGATGTGAAACGGCGGCAAAATACAATTTCGTGAATCACACTATGTCCATTGGTATAGCGCCTAGAATACTTTGGCCTAAATACTAATGTTCCGAACACATTCACTAATCGCAGTGGGTGACACAAACTTTGATACGAAAAATTGTCGAACGAATGCTGAAAGCAGCGTACTCGAAGCTTCGGAAGTATACGTGTGACCGGTGCATGCACTGTCTTCTACAGCGCATGTAATTGTCGTTGCCAGAGCCCCTGTGGACGAAACCACATTCGTTCTTGACAGGATCACGTATGGCGACGACGTAACTTGCAGAACCCCGAAAGTGTGCGTGCGTCCAATGCTCAACTAGTTAAAGCAATGCTGCTTTCCACAAACTGTGCGAACAAAACCGCAGCAGATGCGATCGTAGATGGCACAAAAGAACTTAGTATTGAATGTGCGTGCACAACCAAGTGCACGGGGATTGCAAAAAGAAAAATCATCTACTTGAACAGAAGCCCTTTCAACTGTCGAGAAAATATAGAGTTTATTGTACGCCCATCGTAGTCCCGAAAGGCAACAAATGCGCTGTTGCGTTTTCTTAAGCATACTGGACTGATTTATCCGCTGTTTGTGATATGAAGCGCGTTTGCCGAAACCACCGCGGTGACGCGACAGCGATCTGCAAGCTCTGAAGGCACGCGGATAACGCAAGGCTAAATTAAAGGCAGTGAATACATTAAAAAAACACGTTTTGGCCTTCCTGTCAAAAGGATCTAGTGGTGAGCAAAGATTTGATCAGCACTTGTGCGGCAGCCAGCTGCACCGTCGCGTCCACTCACGTGTGTCCCAGGAAAACATACACGAGTTGTTTTGACGAAAATAGATTCTGCTAGTTGTCTTGATTCTTTGAGACTCTCACCTTAGTGGGAAACGCCACCCTCGTGTGTTCGGCCACTCCGGCCACACCAAATTTTGATGCATCTAACTTCTTGGCTTTGTTAAAAACCTTTAGGTTGCGAATTCGCCTCCTAACACCACTGGGCCCTAGCAGATAAAATTGAATTCATGCAGCATCTGACTGCAGCTTTCATCACAAAAAATCTGTTCATAATTACACGACATCCCTACTGAAACGTTCCGTAAGATGCGGAGACCTCACATACGGAATTATTGGAATATGGAAGACGTATGATGCGGACTCCGCATAAGACGTATGATGCGGACTCCGCATAAGACGTATGATGCGGCCTCCGCATCTTATGGAAAGACGTATCATGCGGAAATTACTGAAATGTGTGCATGCTACGTCTGAATCTAGTGCAAAGCAATATAATGTGTAAATTGAATAGACGTCCACTTCTTGAGTACATGCATTACTGTGTACAAATCACAATATTCTTAAACGTGCATGATGAGGGATTGAATCATCGGCATCTTACTAATTGTCGTGATGCGGAAGCAAAATTACCTTTTAAATAAAATACATTACAAAACTACTAAATTAACATGCTAGCGATCATAAATGGTGGTTACATTGCAACACATTAATGCAGTCTTCTATGCAAGACTTAAAGAACTTATGAAGTTATTATTATCAATAGAGAAGCATTAATATACACATCAGCCCTGCTACAATCAATATGTTCTTTATTTGTCTGTATGCTCCAGCTGTGAATGGTGACATTGCAGTGTTGATCGTACACAAATGAGGTGACTGCACCGCAATTTCACGAGCTCCACCTAAGCCACAGGATGGTGGCACAATGTAACAGCAATTTTAAAACGAAATGTTTAAACATAAATAATAATCATAGCACTGTGAAGTGTGGCGCTGTGTTATCTCATGAATGCCTTGTGGAGATCGGCGAAATGCTGCTTGAGGCTCCGGCACCACTGTAAATTTCGAAGGTCACTGCGATAGAACTTATGTGTCCTTCATAGGCACCTGGAACTGAAATAATTGCACAATAATGTCAGAGACACATGTTAGCACAATAGTTTACATGCACAAGAAATATAACACACAGAATAAAACTGAAAATTAAGGCACACAATCCTTCATGTTATGCATATGTGAATAATAGAAGGAATGAGTGTATAAATTAGTTCTGCACACATCAAAAAAAAAACAGCATGCTTATCACAGTGAAAATAACTAGGTTGTCATGATTTTCAATGGTAGAGATAATCGATTAATATGTCCTTATGAAATTATGATTTTAACGCTTCTTGCACAGGTAAAACTTTAGGAAACTGCAAGTGAAAGCTCTCAATGTCATTTAATAGTGTGTGCATGTACATCTGCTGCCTTTATACTATACAGTTTGTGCACAAAATTGGCATCTTGAACAATTTTGAGAGTTAAACCTATGCAACTTATGAAGGTTAAAATCACCATGAAAGCTAGCAGGACCAGGCAGGTGCCATTAAAAATCTGTGCAAGCCAAATAACTATAACCGAACTGCACACATATAGGGGAGCAAGAGTAACAGAAATTCGGCTGCTGACCCGCAGGTCGCGTTATCAAATCCCGGCTCCATTTCCGATGGAGGCAGAAATGCTGTAGGGCACGTGTGCTCAGATTTGGGTGTACGTTTAAAGAACCCCAAGTGGTCGAAGTTTCCAGTGCCCTCCACTACGCGGTCTCTCACAATCATATAGTGGTTTTCGGACGTGAAAACCCCACATATAATCAAGAATAACAGAAATAAACTGCCAACAGAAAAGTTGGGTGCATGTGCTATCTGTACACCTTACTACATACAGCATGCTCATTTCCATTTTAAAATACCGATACTGAAAATAAACTGCTCTATTAGGAAATGTAAAAGGTAAGGTAGAACGAACGACTCTACAAAAAGTGACCCCTATTATGACATCACGTTTTCTTATAACAAAATTGACTAAGACTCTCAAATATCATTATGCAAGGAAAAATCTTCAAAAGAACAATCAAGTTTGAAGTCATAATTATTTATATGGCTACTATGACTATAACCATGAAAATCGACTCAACATGGCTAATGTTAGTTTTTAATGCCTATGTTCACTAGACAATGAACTATACCACAAAAGCACAGCGTTCAGGGCAAGCACCACACAAAAAAAGAAAGCAGTCCCTTTTTGTTATTACCTACAATGCCTTTAAATTGGTATTTTACCTCTACTTTCCGCTTTTTATCTAAGTACTGGTGTGAAACAAGTTAGCTG
>WOVY01005606.1:0-40546 GCA_013436015.1 Rhipicephalus annulatus
TGTCGACCCAAAACCTTGCATGGCTCTTTCTCGTCGTCGAACAGGGGCCTCGTTCGTCAGTCTAAGAGAGCCTGAAGGCGGAGGTGACGCTTTTAGGAAGCAGAAAAAGAGGGATTCTCTGACTATACGCAATGGCACAGTGAACGACAGGAAGGTTCGTGCCACGAGGATTCCACTGCGCGTGCACGTGAGCATGATGGTGGTGATGATGATCCTGGAATGGCTGGAACCTACCTACCAATGAGGAGTGCCACGAAGAGTCAGACAAATAATATTCACAAAATGTTTTGGAACAACTTGTCATTCACTGTTTAAAAAAAACACAACCAGGTCCTGCGCGGAAGGCGCAACACTGTCAAAGTGAACGCACGAAGAGCGGCCTTTCAGAGCCTTTTAAGAACACTAATTGTGTAACTACTACAAGCACACTCGCTTGATACCCACTAGAGCGTTAATAATAATTTTTGCAGGTTGTAGGCCGGCATTTGCTAAGCTTTTTTTTTCGTCATTCTTCTGAGAAGCATGGTATTCGCCGAACACTTACAAGGAATTTTGTGCCAATTGAACAAGCAGTGATGATGACGATGAGGAATCATGCCTGATATGTGTATGCGCCACAGTTAATAGGGGTACAAGAACAAGCTTTTGTTATGAGTTGTTGCATTAGATGTTCCGCTCGTTACGCTATTCGCTTTGTGCGACGTCTGGTTGTTATTGCGCTGTTTTAAAACGCTTTATAATTCGCATTAACACGATTGATATGAAAAATGCAAAATCAACGCATTCGAAGAAGTGTGATAGCTAAGTGCCGTACTGTCAAAACCCGTTTGGGTGATCTTGGGAAGGACTTTCACTGGGCTGCAACTGACGCTGACATGCACTGCGCCCAAAAAACTCCATTCGTCTTCCGACCGAAAACAACCTTGGAAGAGAGCCAATTTGATGGCGGAGAATTTTCCGTAGATGCTTCAGTGGTGAAATTCAGTAATCCTACAGCTGAGCAAAAAAAAATTTTGTGTGGAATATATTTAGTTATGATATGCACCTTGAAAAGAGTTTTGAAAAAGCTCCTAAGCATGTTGGAATCTCGAATAGTTTAGCCATCCTGATCGATTGATTGATAAGTGGGGTTTAACGTCCCAAAACCACCATATGATTATGAGAGATGCTGTAGTGGAGGACTCCGGAAATTTCGACCACTTGGGGTTCTTTAACGTGCACCCAAATCTGAGCACACGGGCCTACTACATTTCCGCCTCCATCGGAAATGCAGCCGCCGCAGCCGGGATTTCATCCCGCGACCTACGGGTCAGCAGTCACCTTAGCCACAAGACCACCGCGGCGGGGCATTCCGCGGTCTCACGTGACAGCAGTTGGCCAATGCCGACGCGGCGGTGGCCTCGGACAGGCCGGGCGAGAGAGAAAAAGGAAGGAGGCATGTGGTTAATCACGTACGTCGCTACTTTGCGAAGTTTCAGGGGCTTTAGAAACGCGGCGAGCGCGTGGCAGACGAGGGGAGAGAGACGTCATCGCACCCTGCTAAAGGGGCGTGAGCTACTTGGCACGGCTCCAACACTCTTAAAAAACAGTTAGTAATAACATAGCAACTGGAATTAAATAGGTAGTAACTGCAGCGGTTACTACCGTTCTTGGACCGTTACTACCATTCTGCTACCCGTTTACTACCTACGTTAGTAAACTGTTACTAGATGCAACCGTTACTAACGTTTGCGGCCTGTTCACTACCTACGTAAGTAAGCAGTTAGTAACTGGAATGAAGGAGGTAGTAATTGCAGCCGTTACTACCTTTCTTGCCCCGTTACTACCTTTTTGCTACCCGGCTATTCGCTATCTAATCCAAAATAGTGTGTGATCCCAATTCTGATAATTTATGAGAGAAATCGTCTCGACGTATTTTATTAAACGAAAAAAATATGACGCAGAAGATACTCATACATTCAAGAAAATACATTTTGCTTCAAAGCACACAACCGAGATATGTAAACGTCATTCTGATATTGTCGAAGCGGAGAAGTACAAGTTAACGAACTATAAGCAAGTGCTACATGCTTTTCAAGTAAGAATTACATCAAACTCACTAAATTACAGAAAATTAACAAGACCGGCGGATCAAAATAGCCAGATGGTCACAAACTGCCTCAAAGACAGTCACAATTAATCCACTGCGGCGTGTCTTCAACTATTATTATTGCTTTGGCACGTCTAACCCCCAAAACCGTTATTACCTTTTACCGTTTATATATTAGCCGAGTGAAGCATTCAAATGCACTGAGAATGAGTTCGATACCTTGTTTCGGCTACTGTACATAATGGCTTTTTGGGCCGTTTTATAATGAGTAGATATGACATATAGTTTTTACGAATAAGGCTCATTTATAGTCTTGTGCTACAACCCCAAACACACGTAACCAGGTAGTATAATACAGTTTCATAGGTTCACATTCTTTATAATTCATCCTGAAACACAAGTGCTTCCTTGTGCCAGAGACACACCTGTAAATTAAGGGCTAAATAACCTCAGCTTACTTTATACTGCATGGCGTGAAAAAGTAGTGAACTTGTTCGGTCTATTGTTCTTTGCGTTCACGTACACGACGCTACATTTTCCGAGTTGTGTAGTAAGGAGACATTGATTGACCACACATGACAAAAGGAAAAATAATATGCCCAAATAATGAACAGGACTGTCTCAGTTACTAAGTTATTCTTGAAACCTGTAAAAGTTTACTACCTATAGCGGGAACAGCTGGAGTCATAACAGTTAATCTAATTTTCGGGCGGTAGCAGCAAAGAGTAGTAACTGTTACCATTCTCGCGGTTACTAACTTCCCGACTACCAGGGTGTGTTAACACATGTGACAAACCGTTACTATCAAAAGTTAGCAAGTACTACTACCTTTTTTCGAAGAGTGAACACCTGTGACGAGGGGAGTGTGCGGACGAGAGGATAGCATTACACAAGCTAGACAAAAAGCTGCTTCGCATCTAAAACGGAAAGAAAACCCTACAAAGCGGTCTCCATATATGCATGTGGCGTCGAAGGCACAGTGTTGTGTCGTGATAGCGACCCCCTCGTCTCATAACGGTTGCGTACTTGGTGTTGTGTCTAATCTAGTGCAGGCTGAAATGCCCCCATCCACAAGTCTGTACTGTATAAGATACCACGCAGGCCAAATCTGTTCTAAAACAAAACAAATAATACAGAGTCAGCATGTGCCTGGGCGACCCGGCTGCTGCGGTTGATTCTGCCACATTGGAACTTCTCCATTTATCATCGACACCTCGACATCAGGAACCAAGGTGGAACAGCGCCGTGGCAAGACCGTATAGAGCAAGCACCCCGCCGGCAACATCCAGTGGGCACGGCGGCAAACGCATGGCGATGTGCTCAAAACAACTTTCTTCTGTTTCAACAGGGTAATTCTCATCTGCGCTTCCTTCCATTGGGGACGCATGGAGCATGCGCCTGGGCGACCCGGCTGCTGCGGTTGATTCTGCCCAATTGGAACTTCACCCGTTTATCATCGACAACCTCGACATCAGGAACCCAAGGGTGGACAGCGCCGTGGCAAGACCGTATATAAAGCAAGCACCCTCGCCGGCAACATCCAGTGGGCACGGCGGCAACGCATGGGCGATGTGCTCAAACAACTTTCTTCTGTTTCACAGGTAATTCTCATCTGCGCTTCCTTCCATGGGAACGCATGGAGCATGCGCCTGGGCGACCCGGCTGCTGCGGTTGATTCTGCCCAATTGGAACTTCACCCGTTTATCATCGACAACCTCGACATCAGGAACCAAGGTGGAACAGCGCCGTGGCAAGAACGTATAAAGCAAGCACCCTCGCCGGCAACATCCAGTGGGCACGGCCGGCAAACGCATGGGCGATGTGCTCAAACAACTTTCTTCTGTTTCAACAGGTAATTCTCATCTGCGCTTTCCTTCCATGGGAACGCATGGAGCATGCGCCTGGGCGACCCGGCTGCTGCGGTTGATTCTGCCCAATGGAACTTCACCCGTTATCATCGACAACCTCGACATCAGGAACCAAGGTGGAACAGCGCCGTGGCAAGACCGTATAAAGCAAGCACCCTCGCCGGCAACATCCAGTGGGCACGGCGGCAACGCATGGGCGATGTGCTCAAACAACTTTTTTTTGTTTCAACAGGTTAGTTCATACCCGTATTATAAGAGCGACAATCGCTTTCTCGTAGTGCTGCCGTGCCCACGGGTGGTGTATTCTGCTTTTTCATCACAGTGTTTGCTGTTGTCGGGTGATGTTGAGACGAACCCTGGACCCGATATAAAAGTACTTGTACAAGGGTTGTGTGATGGCCAAAAGGCAATTCAGGCCAACCTAAGCGGGCTTTAGCGACAGGCTTAAGGCCCTGGAAGACATTGTACAGCTTTGTATGGACCAAGCGGCAAGTCTTGCTGAACTAAAAGACACAACTGAGAGGTTGAAATCAGCTTTAGAAAAGCAACAGGTTGCTTGTTGCTTTAGAGGACAGAATGCGGCGAAACAATCTCATGGTGTTTGGTATACCGGAGACTGAAATGAAACTTCAGAAGAACTTGAAAAAAGGTAGTTGAAGAAAAAGGTTTTCAATAGCTGCGGAAAACTAAAAGGGAGTGGTATTTCGGTTAGCGACGACCATTCAAAAGAGACACTGAATAAGCGCAAGCTGCTCTGGAAGTCTGCGTTGAAAGAAAAAAAAAGAAGGCTCACGCGTGCGCTTGAACCGAGACATGCTTATTGTAGATAACAACGTCTACGTATGGGATTATTCTAAAAATAGCCGTGTCAGGATCCGGCAGCTGCCGAAAACCAAAGGTGCGCCGCCAAAGGATACACCAAGAGATAGCGGCCAGTGAAATACCGTCATCCAGGATACAGATCTTCGACTTATAAACCTTAATGCTCGGTGTCTCGTGAATAAAGTCGGTGATTTAGAACATGTGCTCGCTAGGTATGACCCTCGCGTGAATGTTGTTACCGAAACGTGGCTGCGGCCAGAAATACAAGATTGCGAGTTACTTCCTCCAGGTTTTAAGATAATACGTAATGATAGTGAAAATAGAGGAGGAGGAGTTGCAATCTTAATAAAGGAAATTATGGAATTCGTAACCATGAATGGTATCCCTAATCACGAGAGCGCTTGGTGCCAAGTAAAATTAGGAACCAATTTAGTCGTAATAGGAGCAATCTATAGATTCCCTAACACATCAATTGAATACTTAGAGGCGATTCAGCACTATGTAGAACAACAGAAGACTCGAAACCAGCGGTTAATAATTGCCGGTGATTTTAACTTGCCTGGGGTTGATTGGAAATTACTTACCATAGAGTCACGGGAACGAGCTGACTGTGAAGTGCGGCTTGACATTGCTTTCGCTAACGATTTAACGCAGTTGGTACAGGGAGGCACTCGCAAAACGGGAACAGGGCAAGCTATATTGGATCTTAGTATTTCTTGATGGACGGTTTGAAGATTATCAGGTAGCAGTAGAAAATGGCATATCGGACCATCAACTAGTATTTGTACAAGTTAAAGCCGACGTTCCTGCCTCAAATGTTAAAGAATGTATTGCGCATGTCCCCAATTTTGATAAAGCTGATGACACGAGCATCATTGACTACTTATCGTTTCATCTAGACAGTCTGAGCCCTGATGATGACGTCAATTTTTTGTGAACAAGATTCAAAACCATTATCTTTCACTGTGTAAATTCATTCGTACCATTAAGAAAAAAGAGAAAGAATAGGCGTAATCCCTTAATAACGCGAGAGATAGTTCGTCTGAAGCGAAAAATAGGACGACAAAGGAAAGTCAAAAATCATGAAAATATATCAAACTTATCTTCACAGTTGCGTACAACGCTGAGGCAAGAAAAGCAGAAATATTACGCGGAAACACTTACAAACTTCATGGTGTCTTCCCCGCAAAAGTTTTGGCGTCATTTGTCACAAACCCCTCAAAGCCAATACAGCATTGTTGTTGACGACAAAATCATAACCGACTGTTCGAAAATTGCGTCTTACGATAATAAGTTCTTCCAGTCTGTCTTTTCAAATGATTCCGAATGTAGTGCTTCAACTACAGCAACATCATTCTCCCATATGTCTGACATGCCAGAAGTACGCATTAGCTAAGAAGGATTACTATCGCTCCTGCTAAACATTAAAGAACATAAATCTGTTGGTCCGGATGGGGTTCCAAATGCTTTCTTGCGTAGATACGCTGAACGGGTTGCCCGATACTTGGAAATAATCTTTAATGCCTCCTTGCAACAAAAACGGGTCCCAGCCGACTGGCTTGTAGCAAAAGTGGTCCCGGTACACAAAACCGGAGACAAGCAGAATATCAAAAATTACCGGCCAATCTCCTTGACCTGCGTCTGCTGCAAACTCCTCGAACAAGTTATATCCAAAGCTATATATTAGTACCTAGAAAATACAAAACTACTACATCCTAACCAACACGGCATCCGACAAAAGCTATCAACCGTAACGCAGCTTCTTGAGACCATCCAAGACTTTTCAAAAGCAATAGATAACGAAAGACAGGTTGATGCAATATGCCTTGATTTCGCAAAAGCTTTCGATATGGTTCCTCATAACGAATATATTAAGAAATTGAAGCAGATTGGCATAAATAACAATGAAGTATAAGGGGTCAGGTCATATCTGACATGTAGGACGCAGTATGTGGACATAAACGGCTACAAGTCTGATCGTTTACACGTAACATCAGGAGTCCCTCAAAGGTCCGTACTCGGACTGGTGTTATTTCTCGTTTATATTTATTACCGATATTTGTTCCGACATTAATCAAAATATTACTGTTAGACTGTTCGCCGATGATTGTTTACTTTATCGAGAAGTATGTAACCATAGTGATAAAAAATACTCAGCGATGCCTTGGCATCTATCGAGAAATGGTGCGAAACATGAAAAATGCAAATAATAAAGAAAAAACGGTTGTTTTGCGAGTTACAAAGTAAAGCACGTAAAAAATTTCGAGTATCAACTAAAGTTCCACTGCGTTAGCTACCGTTAACAGATGCAAATACTTAGGAGTAACAATATCTGAAGACCTGAACTGGACCCAACATATCAGTAATACTTGCTCTACTGCTAAAAAGAAGTTATGGTTCTTACGTCGCAAATTAAAACTGGCTCCAGCCCCCGTAAAGCTAACAGCGTACTTAACAATAGTAAGGCCCACACTGGAATATGCAAGCATCATATGGGACCCTTATCAAAAAGGATTAATTAAAAACATCGAGCAGGTACAAAGAAGGTTGGCTAGATTTATTCTTTCAAAATATTCTCGTAAAGACTCTGTAACACAGATGCTGCAAGAATTAAATTGACAGCCCCTCGTGGACCGCCGTCGCATAGCCAGACTTAAATTCTTGTTCCTGCTTTCCCAAAATACATTTACCTTGATGCAGAGCAGTACCTCATTCCCCGTCAATTGCGGAGCCTACGAAGTGACCACCTCAGAAAATATCTAGTTCCTCAATGTCGTGCGAACACATATGCATACACCTTTTTCCCTAGAACAATAAAAGACTGGAATGTATTACCCGATGCTATACGTGATTCTCAAAGTGCAGAAAATTTTGAAAACAACGTTACGAAAATATTTTCTAGGTGGATCTTCGTAAACGGTGATTGCTGTTTTTGGTGTGTGTGCCTGTCATCTTTTGTCTATGAATCTATTTGCTGTAACTTGTCTCATGTACGTTGTAGGAAGTAATATTGGGAAGTGTATTTTGTGATGTATGTGATGTAGCATGTAAGTCGTAGAACGTAGTATAGTGATGTATTCCTTTTGTATCGGCTAGGCATTTCTTTTTTACGCATGACATGACGGTTGTTATGTCAGTTTTCTACCCCACCCCTGTAACGGCCCAATCGGCCAACAGTACCTGGAAATAAAAGTATACTACCTGCTGTATCATTCACTTCACGCGATGGCATTAGATGGAGTTTGGTGATGGTGATCAGATAGTTGGATGTAAGAGAATTTTTTAATGCTGGGGGGCATGACTGAAAGCTCTGTGGGCTAGATAAAAAATAAATACGCCGTATGCTACACCTTTACGCTCATTAAATTCGACTGCTTGGCCCTGGTTTTTCCTGCTGGCCGCCTTCACTATCGAATAAAAATAGCAGACACGCGCCATTCGGTTTAGAAACCAGCCCGACAAAACTAAACAGGAGAGCGAGAGGAGAGCATGCTTTGCTCGCCTGACCGCTTGGATGCAATGCCTCCTTCTTTCTTATTGATATAAATAAAAAGAAAAAAAAACGTACAGGGATGCGTTCTGCCTGTTTCTGAGTATTGTGTCCTTCGAATCCACAGCAGCACCACCAGCGCCCTTTTGTTTTGTTAGCAGCCACTCTCGTTTGCGGGAGCGGCTAAGAAGTGCACTATTTGACCGCCAGTGCGGGTCGTGGAAACTCCAGCGCTGGTTTCCATAGACGAGCTGAGAGGTATACTGAAGCGACCAGCCCAAAACCGTTTCTTACAAACTGCGTGCATAGAAAAAGCAGAAGGAAGGAGGGAGCGCGAAGCCTCCTCTCTCCCCTGTAATATTCTCCTTTCCTCTATGGAGATTGAAACTACAATTCACATGCCTCTCACTAGTTCACTGTGAACCGAAAAACGTTGATCTAAATTCTAGCCACCCTACCCCGGCCGTCCCAGACAGGTGTGTTTTCGAGACGTATTAAACGATTCAGAGTTCGCGGTACTCTACAAAGGGAGAGCATGAAGCCACCCCGTGGACATCGAACTTGATGAGGCCGTGCCGCCAATAATTACGCCGTGAACGGGCTCACAACGCCCCAGGATCTAGGATTTTGGGAAAAAAAATGTTGAACGATTTTGAGTACTTGGTACTCAACTACGGGAGAGCAGCACACCGTCCCTGTGGACAAAGGCTGTTGTTTTGTCCCGTTCGTACGATAAGACGACCGCTTCAGAGGGCGGCCCAAATTTAACTACGCTGCGCCGAAGTCATCATAAAAAACCTCCATGATAAGACAAGCTTTTAATCTTAAACTCTGCTTCTCAGTACACAATTATTTGCCACAACCTAAACAAAATGAACACTAGAAATTAAACGCTTGTGACTATACCTAAAGCTTTAACTAAACAAATCATTTTATATTCTGCATTTCTTTGTCCTGCTGAAAACAGACACTCGAGTATGTTGTCACTACATAACCATCTTTCAGGGACACTGACCGATCAGCGCTCCTAGCTGCCATGGCTGGAAGCTCGCGCGTTTTCAATAGGATGAGGTCATTGTTTCGCGATAAAAATTTGTAGAGGCGGACATTGTAAAAGTTCTTACAGGGACAAGTTTTAAGAGCTGTACTGCACTTAACATTTGCAGCTATGTTAACTTCGGGGCTTCAGATTCCGTTCCCACGACGAATAAAGTTTACACAATGGGGTTCTACGGAAACCACTGAAATCACATCTTGTTTTTTGGTACAAAATAAAAAGGCCGTGAAAAACCATGTGGAAACCTGAAAATTTCTGGGAAGTATAATTAGTGCGAAGACAGCTTTGATTAGAGCATGCACTCATGTTTATGCGTGACGAAGAATACGTTCCGAAATGCAGTTTTCCACAACGCATTCGCATCGCGGACTCGGGTCTAGGACCCTAATATCTTTATAAGACAAATCTTATAGCCACGCACCTGACTGGCGTTATGACCGAGTTCTACGTTGTTGCAACGTGGCCCCTTGACTTTCAGGTCGTTCATGTCCAGCAAGCGTTTCGAGCGTCCGCGTTGCTCATGGTTTATCTGGCAGGCCCCCAGTGCCAACAGCTCCGGCAGCGGTCCTACAGGGCTGAGAGCGTCTCGGAAATCTTCTACTCGATGTCGTCTGCCCCTCACATCACCATGTAAAAACACAAGTGTTTTGCTTCGCCGTGGTGGTCTAGTGGCTAAGGTACGCGGCTGCTGACCCGCAGGTCGCGGGATCGAATCGCGGCTGCAGCGGCTGCATTTCTGATGGAGGCGAGAATGTTGTAGGCCCGTGTGCTCAGATTTGGGTGCAAGTTAAAGAACCGCAGGTGTTTGAAATTTCCGGAGCCCTCACTACGGCGTCTCTCATAATCAAATGGTGCTTTTGGTACGTTAAACCCCACATATCAATCAAATCAAACACACAGTGTTTTGCGCGACGCATCTTTTGGGCAGTGGTGGGAAATAATCTGGTATCCTACGTCTTTCGGTGGCACATGATAATTTTATCCGACGCGCGTGAGTGCCGACGAAAGAATGACCCAATACCAACGAGCTGACAAGCTAACCCTCCGTGGTATGTGTGCTCATGATGACCATAAAGTGCAGAAGCCGGACTTACTGCTAATAAAAAGAAAAGAAAAAAAAACGCCGCCAGCATCTTGCCACGTGGGGAACTCGAGTAAATACGTAGCAGAGAGGAGGGTGGGGGGGGGGCGTATCACGTGAATGTGCTGTAAGTGGGTATGGTTTGGGAATACCTAGTAGTTATTCTGTCGTGATTATCTTATTTATTGAATGAAGAAGAAGCCTTGTTGTCAACGAGTGATGAGGCGCTAATGTGCAATCCGGTGCCTACATACGGGGTGGCCAATAAACGGTTGTGCCGCGCGAGCAGTTGGTTTTTACTAGCAGATGCTGCCTGTGTCGCCCTTGTGAGGCGAGAAAAAAAAGGGCGGGGGAGGGGGAGCAAGCAGTTGGCGCGAAACGCAAACATGCGCCACGATCCGCGAGGCGCGCGCATGCGCAATGGGGATCTGGACATCGCCGCCGGCGCACGACGCATGACATTGTGCGATTAAGAACTGCACCGCTTTGAAAAGGGAGGCCTCTTCTGGGATTCGAACCCGGTTCTCTCCAATACAGCGAGAAAGATGCCCCTAGAACTACGAGCCGACCATTTTGATCTAAAGTTGCAAGTGTGCACTTCCATATAAAAAAAACAGACTAATACTAAAATGACCCAAGAATACAGAAGCCGGGCTGGCTGCAAAAAAAAAATAAACGAAGGGCTCGTCCGGGATTTGAACCCGGGACCTCTCGCAACCTAAGCGAAAATCATACCTCTAAACCAACGAGCCGTCAGGCATTCTCTCCATGGTATGTGTGCTCACTCAAAAGAAGGAAACAGAATAATTACTAAAATGACCATAAAGTGCAGAAGCCGGGAAGACTGACAATAAAAAAAGGAAAACGGGAGGGTTCGCCCAAGATTATGGTGCTCCTCAACACTAAGCGAGAAACATACACCTAAACCTGGGAGCAGAATATTGTCACATGCGTCCTGCGAGAAAGACGAAGGTAACAGTGCATACGCGCATCTGCACGCTTTTATGCTGAAAGCAACAACGAGAAAGATGAGGAACTCTCCGCCACGCGGTAAATGAAAAGACCGACCTACCGCTGTTTGCTAAGCTTCTTCAAATACGACCTTTGTTTTCACGTCGCGAAACTGGTAGAGGTGCTGCATGGGGCCTGTAACCTGATGCAGGAAAGCGTTGTTTGGGACCGTACACCCAGTCCGGAGCCTCAACATGTTTGTTACGACTCCAGTACACCGATTCTGTCGGCACCTACTAGGCCTAAGTCTGGAACATTCGACTGCATCTCCTCTTACCTACATGGCAGGCCCTTCAACATCTGCGAATCTTTTTCCTGCCCAGAGAGCCTTCTTATTATCCTTCCTTGCGTCCATGCAGGGCTGCCTCCAGAATTTCGGACCAATATGGCTTGCCCTACAGAAATTTCTCTCGGGGAGCTATACCCCCTTGTGTTCGAGGGTGTTTCCTCAGATGGCTGGGGCTGGAGTTGTGTGAGCGCAGTGACTATGTCGCTCATGAACATTAGAGTGGCCCATGTTTTTTTCTTGCCGTTAACACAGTGCTGTGTTGCTTAAGCAGGAACTGTGCCAGCCTGCATGCAAATGTTCCTGTTTGGTTCTTGGCTAGCGCCTGTTTTTTTCGAACACTATCCTCTCTGCTTGGCCGTTAGTGGAGGGATGGTATGCGGCGCTTCTGACATGTGCTACCCCCGTTCTTTTTTAATAATTCCTCAAATCTCAAGGAAACAAAAGACAGCCTATGGTCCATCGTGAGCTTTTTTGGGGAACCTAATTGTTGCGAAAAGTTTTCGCATTTCCTCAATCCATGTGGCACTTTGAATGTTGTGTATGCAGCGTACTTCTAGTCATTTGGTGTACGCATTGACCACCACTAGCAAGATCCTGCCTTCCAGAAGTCCCGCAAAGTCCGTATAAATGGAGTGCCAAAGTTACGTGACGCGCTACCACTGAAGCGTAGGTGCTGTGCCTGGTGCCTTTTGGAGCAGGCGACATGTTACACAGTTTCTTGCCACTTCTTCAGTGTCGAACAGCTGGCCACCAAAAGTAAGTCCTAGCGCAGGCTTTCATTGCCACAATTCCTGTGTGGTTCTTGTGGGCAAGGCCCAATAAACTCCCTCGCTTTGAGAGCAATAACCACTCTTCAGCCCCTAATTAGGCAGCCGTCCTGAATGGAGGGTTCGGCCTCGAGCTTCCTGTGCATGCTGCAAAGCCGTCATTGGCTAGCCTGCGCAGTTAACCACTTCTTTCACACTAGAGTATATTGGGTCTTGTTGGGTCATTTCAGTCAGCCGACTAGGCACTAGTTCAACGCTTGGTGTGGAAAGCAACATGAGGCGTACGTCTCTTAGCGGGGAAAGCTCATCAACATGCGCTGGTAGCTGAAGTCTGCTGGGAGCGTCAGCATTTTAGTGCCTTTGGCCTGGTCTGTACACAATATGTACTAGCTTCAGACACCAGCGAGATATTTTGGGCGCTTGTATGGACGGCACTTGTTTCTTTTCGCCCCTCCTACTAATAAGTAGTTGATGGTCTGTTATTACTGTTACATGCTAGCCAGCGATGTACTTGTGGAAATGGCTCACACCACAAATAATAGCCAACCCTGCTTTTTCAAGCTGAGAATAGTTCTTTTCGGCGCTTCCTAATGTACGCGAAGCGAATACCGTGAGTGCCTCTCGGCCAAGAGCATTTTTCTGGGCCAGAACTGCCCCGATACCGTACGGTGACCCGTCCATGGGAAAGAGATGAGGTTTGGTTTTATCGTCATGCACAAACACTGTGCAAGTGCAGACCATGTGTTTTAGCTCCTCAAAGGCAGTGTCGTGCTCTGCTTCCCACTTTCAGTGCACATATTTCTCTAGACGTTTTTACAGCGTCGCTGCGACATGTGATCTGTTCTTTAGGAAGCTGTCGTAGAAAGAGATTAGTCCAAGATATGCCCGAAGAGATGTTTTTGCATTTGGTTTGGGTGCTCAAAGCATGGCCTCAAGTTTACTCTTGGGTTAGTGCACCCTGTAGGCATCTATTCGGTGTCCCAAGAACTCAAATGACGTGATGCTCTAGTGGCACTTGTCTTTCTTTACGCGTATGATTCTCTCACTTAGCCCCGTTAAAACTTGCTCCAAGCGATTTTCATGCTCGCAAGCATCTTCACCGCTGATATTAATATAATCTAGGTTGACACTCACCTCCGGAATGTCGGCCAGTGTTACCTCAATTATTCGTTGGAAGATTGGAGGTGCGGTGGGTACTCTGAATGGAAGCCGATTCACTTTAAACAGTCCCTTAGTCGTGTTCACTGTGAGGAGCGCTGCTGTTTCGTCGGCAACTTTCAGCTGCTGGAGGGCTTGGTAGAAATCTAACCTCGAGAAAAGTGTTCCGCCCCGCAAGTTCGCTAACACCTCTCCTGTACTTGAAAGATATTTTGAGGCCTTCTTCGCCGCAGCGTTAACAGTGCTCCTGTAGTCACCATGCACACGCAATGTTCCATCATTTTTCTGAATGAGAAGTGGTGCCACCCAGCTAGAATGGTGTATCAGTGAGAGGGTGCCCTTGTGTATAGACGGTCAAGTTCTTCTTCCATGGGCCCCTGCAGGGCAATAGGCACAGGATGAGCCTTGAAAAATCTGGGGCTGGCATCTTTTTTCCTTTACATATGAATCAAGGGGCCTGTGTAGCCATCAATATCCTCTGTGAACACGTCTTTGTGCCGTGAGGTGACTTCCTTGATCTCATAAGTTGGATGTACCACCTGGTTGATTTCGTGAACCTTGATATGGAGAAGATAAAACCAGCTCGTCCTAAGAGGTCGCATGCAGCTCTCTTAATTACCAGCAACGGTAACACGCAGTAGTCTGCCTTGAATTTGACTCAAATGGGGGTGGTTCTCAGTGCACGAAGTTCTCCCGACCAAGTGCACAAGTCGAGTGGCTCCAAGGAAAGTTGACAGGCGTTCCATGGTTACGCTTAGTGGTATGTCTCCTCACATATCAGGGAATGAGCTGCACCTGTGTTCACTTCGAATTGCAAGGATTTCTGCTCCACTTCTACGTCTACGAGGAACTTAGACAAGTGTGTGTGCCCACACACTGCATGAAGCTCGTTAAACAGATCCTGCACTCAGTCTCATCATACGCAAAAAGTGGGTTGACACTGTGCGTCTGTTCCTTAGTGGTGGTGCGTGCTTTCTTTTCCTTTTTCTTGCTTGCAATGCAGGCATCTGCAATATGGCCCAATTTCGAGCAAAAATGGTACTCTGCTGTTTTGAACGCTCATGCTGAATGGTCGTGCCTGCCGTCAGACCAGTAGCAACGGGGTTGGGAAGACGGATTCTCGCGTTCTTTTTTTGTTGAGAGCAGCCTTCTTGACCTCCTCCGAGTTCGTTGCAGCTCTGAATCCCCGCTGCTGCCTTGATACACTTTCCGCTTTCAGGTCTATATCTAAAGCACATTGGAAATTCAGCTCTTTTTTGGCAAAAAGGCGCTCTAGGAGATGTTCGTCGCGGATGCCACAAACGAATCTGTCTCGCGTCATGATGTCTTGTGGCAGCATTGTTGGGTTCCTCTGTGAAACGGGCTCTTGGCTTTCCTATGACGTCAATGTTGCAGGCCTAGCCGCTGGCACAGCAAAGCTACAGTCCACTGTCAAACTCTTGAGGGCTGCGATATAGATGCTGATTGACTCACCGGGTCTCGTCACTGGGAGGCGTACCAGCCGTACAGCTCCGATGGTCTTGGGCCGAAATGCCGCTGGAGAAGTGTCACCGATTCGCTGAAGGTGACTTCCCCAGGGGCTTATGGCACGACCAGCGCAGACGGAGTCTCGGATGTGTTCGCGCCGCATAGCGTAAGAAGGAGGAACCATTTCTTCTCTTCGTTGCTGACGTCGTTCACTAAAAAGTAGAAGCTGACGCGCTGGAACCATGACGTCCAGGACTTTCACGAGATAGGCTCGATGGCACCGTTCATTCCTACTGTAGCCGTATTGCACATAATTTCGAGGCTGCGCTAACTTCACAATCCCTGCGTCGTCACCATTGTTGCGTAGCGGGGTTTGCGTGGTGTTCCGAAGGAAGAACCACACCGCTCAGCGGCTTGGTACGAACTGCTTTACTTTCACAAAAGAGCACCTATTCGCAGATTGCGCGATCTGTGCGCTGCGTCCCTCCTGAAGAGAAACCGTAACCCAATTATTCTTCGCACAGGCCACTTAGTGCAGTTAACGAAAGCTGGTGATTGCGACTCCAGGAGTGGCGGTACGCCCATTTGTCGGGAGCTGCAGTGCGTCGCTTGTAGAACATCACTATAAGGGATCGTTTTTTGTGTTTGAAACAATAATAATGAGATCTAACAGACAATACTGCCAAGGAAAGTATAGGGGAAGTTATTCGACCGAATTTTAATGTAAATGCTAAGAAATAAAAGTGGGTGAAAATATAACTTGCCGTGGGCAGGAACAAAACCTGTGCCAGTCAAGTACCGCAGGTTTGGTTCCTGTTGGTTAGCGCAGCACACGGACCAGTGCTGCGTCGGTGGATAGAATCCCTACTGGGATGCCTTGGAATTGTCCAGGACATCGCGGCGACCGCAAAAATCAATCGAGAGTGTCTATATAATTGCTATCGCAATAAAAAGACATGCGTAGATGAAGAATATCAAATGGTGACATTTTAGTTACGTAAAACAAGTGCTACCGTTTAGCTTACTGACGAAGGAAGTTAAAATTCTTAAGAGCTTCTTCTTCTTTGCTCAACACAACATGATGTCTAACTAAGATAGACGAGTCCATAACGTGCCGAGTTCCTGTGACCTCTTGTGATTGATTGATTTGTGGGGTTTAACGTCCCAAAACCACCATTTGATTATGAGAGACGCCGTAGTGGAGGGCTCCGGAAATTTTGACCACCTGGGGTTCTTTAACGTGCACCCAAATCTGAGTACATGGGCCTACAACATCTCCGCCTCCATCGGAAATGCAGCCGCCGCTGCCGGGAATCGAACCCGCGACCTGCGGGTCAGCATCAGAGTACCTTAGCCACTAGACCACCGCGGCGGGGTGTGACCTCTTGTGGGTCAATTTGTTCGAGCAAACGCAGTTAAAATTAGAGGAAAAACTCTTTTAACTTCAACATGAATTTCTCGCGTAGAGAGCCTAACTGTCGTTGAGCTCAAACATATGGCACTCAATATCGTGCACTTTTTGCAAATGGCGTTTCTAAGCAAATGTCAACTTTATCATCGCGATGGGTAATTGGATTTTTTAGGTGGTCTTGGTTTCTTTTTGACCAGAATGTGTGACAACCCAACTGAAGGGTCCACACTTAGGTTGTGGTCAATTTTCACGCTATAGTCTATGTTGCACGTTTCAGCTACCTGCTCTTCAAATTTATGTCTGCGATTGGCTCCTGAATGCGAACTGAAGACCACACTATCCCTCTACGTGGCCGAATAGGAATGCAAAAGACGCTGGAAGAGAATGATTCCGATCTTTGACTTACTAGAAATTCCGAGTTTATTTGCAAGGATGATTACAACGGTGACTGCATAGATGGTGATGGTGAGGGCAGATGCAGTGAACCACATACTTCAAAGTGAACAAAGCCTGGAACTAAGAGTCCAACGAAAGTGAGGAGAGGGTTCGTTTGCTAATATACTTTTGAATATTTAAACATACGTTGTCAAGTGGAATGACCAGCAGGTCTTGGTACTATCTCCTGTAGTCGGCCAAATGTTCTACCCACAGGGGGTAAACAAAGAAAAAAAACTGTGGGCATAAATCTAGTCAACATGCATTTAGAAAGCGATAGAAGTTCAAGTCCTGCGTAAATTAAGTCAGCAGCTGTGTGTCGTACTAGGAAACTATACAGCGCATATGGAAGTGGACAGCCGGCATGTTACAAAAGTTTTTTGGTATGGCATGCTGTATTGGTAGGGTGATATATAAAAACAAGCGATGGTCCACGAAACTCACACACGACCTGATCTCACAGTACGAAGTGAACTGCAACATCCTTAGATTTGAAGAAAAAAACGAAGGACAACAAAGGCCTCTTTTGAAGTTCATTAGATTTAAAAGTAGCATGTATTCCACTATCTAAATAATCGTTTCTTGGCCAATCCCCCGAGTTGGGTGAGCCGTTTCTCTAGGCCATGATCATCGTCTTTATTATTACTGTATCCCCAGCTCAACGAGTGGTTTATGAACATTATGATGAAAGCCAGTGTTTGTGGAAGGTAACCATTTTAGGCACGTAAAGGCGATTCCTTGGGAAGTAGTCTAGCTTGTACGTGCATAGCCATGAAGTCAAAGTGAGACAATGGTGAAAAATCTGATGCTAAATATTACACGTGACCCATCGTCAGGAGACTAAGATTCCGATTTTCCTACAGACGGCTTTTCCTTCGGACGTGAGCTGCAATATTATCACGTTAAAACAACTATCCACTCAAGTCACGACAATATTGTTTTACACAGACGACGCTACGCGCAACAGTTGGTATCGCTTTTACGTATCAAATTGCGCTGGGTGAATTCTTTTCTTTGTCCTTGCAAGTACTGTTCAATAACACAGGGATTTCTTTAGTTATTTCATGGTTTATGCGTCCGATGGCACTGGTCCTTCTCTCGGCTCTTTCTTGCTCGGCCGCTGCTCTGACATTTACTGCATTCGTTCTGCCCGTCCTCGGATACCGGCAGCTTGTCCCAGCTGTCCGTCTACCTCGCGTGTATTACCCTGGCACGGGAGGACTTCATGCTCGAGCTGTACCGCGCATTTTCACGCACGCAGGCGTTTCTTAGTGCATGGCAAACAAAATGCTGGTTTGTTTGTTCGTTGGTTTGTTGGTTTGTTGATCAAACAAACCAACAAAACTGTTGGTTTGTTTGATGAAACACTACATAAAACAGTAGCGGAATAAATTATTTCAAAAACATAGGATTGCTCAAGACTCTACAGTGGATATGTCTATCAATTCATTCTACAACTACAGAATTGTTATATATGACTCTTAAGTTCGCTGCTGATAATAATGCAATACAAGAGGCATGGCTATCTGTACATAAATTGTTTCAGTTAAACACCTACCAATCTTTTCGACTAGACCGTCCACCGACGAGTGGTGATTTAGCTTTCTTTATTATAAATAGAATTGATATAGCTTATGAGTAGTAAACGCTTGGCGAGCTGGTAATTCATAACTACAAAACGGCGCGAAAAAGCGACAAGAAGCAGTGAAGGCACAGGCTTATGGGTGTGCCTTCTCTGTTTTTTCTCGCTTTTTCACGCACTTTTGTAATTAGGAATTACTATGCAGGCCCAAATTTGTACAGGAATACGTGCTAATAATGAGAAATCTTCGCTGCAGACATTTCTTTGCCAAACTGCTTTCCTCTCACGTTAGTTAACCTATAATTTCGTGACGGAGCACAAGGTCATAGTGCAAGGACAGTTTTTGTCGCAGATTTTAACTCACATCGCACGAGTGGGAATTTCAGGACTGATCAGTGTGGTAAACGCTTGTGGGAGTTGAAAATACACAATTGTCTGAAGTGCCTCAACCTCAGAACTTCCACATTCATTCGAAATCAATCCAGGTCCGCCTTACACTTTATTTTTGCCACTTCGGCTGTTGCTACGTCTTCCTGGACAACGCTGGAATGTGGCACCAACAGGGACCACTTAGCAATTATTTTTGATATTTCTTGCCCGTCAATTCTATCATATTCTCACGTATGAGTCTTTGTAAACTATACTTATTTAAAAATTATATAAAATCAGCGTTGGCTTCTCACTTGGAAAGAGGGCGATGATACGAAAGCTGTAAAGATGAATGCAGCTAGAAAAAGAGCTTACAAATAAGTGGAATGAACTATTGAATCCTCCAAGAGAGCCCCGTATAGCCCTTGGTGAAATGATGAATGTATAAGAGAGAACCGACGACTACAGGCAGCTTGGAAGCAACTCCTAAATAATCAGTTCCGGAATAATTCATTGAATAATATATTTGATGCAGTGGGTTTTAAGCATACGTTAGGTCCAAGCTAAGGAAGAATATGACAGAAGACATTACGATATCCTGTTGAAGCCTAACAATAGTAATAGTAAAGTGCTGTTGTGATATATGAGAACTGGGGAAGCTTGCAATCTCCAGTAACTATAAATTATAAAAATCTATCGGTCAAAGAAAGTACTGAATCTTAAGAGGAAATTAGTAAAGACTTGAAAAATATATTCACATCGACTGTGTCAAACGACTGTCAAAACTCAATGACAATACTGACTATAAAAAAGTGGCACTGATGGAAGTATCTGACTTGATTAGATAATTAAGTTTTTTGGTCCTGGCCCAGATGGGATCACAGTCCTATGTATAAACTCCTATTTTATTGTCGCCCTGTGATGTATTTCATGTTATAAACTATTCCTTAAAAACTCGTGAATTGCACATTTTTGGGGGATAGCGAAGGTGATCCCCATAATAAATAAACAATGATGTGGATTTAAAATGAATATCAGGCCCATCTTTATAACATTTAACATTGTCAATTTCATAGACAGGGTCCTACATGAAAGAATAAGTATCTGGATAGAAGATAACTTAATATAAAACCGAACCAAATGGGTTTTCGCAGTGATTGCTTCATTTGGCGTGGACATGCTGGTTTAGAGAGCCGAATACAGCTGGCTCGAAAAAGAAAGCAATGCGCTGCTTCAGTAACACTAGACATAGCCGAAGCTTACGATGTGAGAAGAACTCCATTTTATTTAATACTGTAGAGAGATTAAGTTTTCAACAATATATTATAGAGTGAGCTGAATAATTTTCAAAATCAAAGAATTTTCAAATTCAAAAGAAATCAAAGAATCAACATCAAACAAGAAAATCAAAGTTCTTCGTCTAAATTTAAAAAAAAACGTGAGTTGCTGAAGGAACAGTCTCATCACGAATATTATGCAGTCTCTTAATGAGTACTCTTGCAACTGATCAGGAAGTTAATGTGTACAATAATGGGGATCTTGCATTCTTTGGTCCTGACTGTGACTTCAACTTCAAATGCAAAGATTCATTATTATGTTAGAAATTTAGCTGCAGTCCATTGCATTGTCGTTATTGTCAGCAAAAGTGCGCTCTTGGTGTTTCCGCTTGTACACTCAATTTAACTTTCTGTGCTATATAAACAGGAGTCTCATCAACACGTGGACTCTATCAAATATTTGGGCATAATTTACAATGAAAAGCTTCACTGGAGCCCAAACAAAGTGTACAGCTGCAAAGGCATAACGGGCCTACACTTACTGCACAACCTGCGTATCCGCAAGTACGTGTCACGAAGGCACATATTCGGAATATTGAACAAAATGTACAGGGTCATCCACACTTAGTACGAAAACGACGCCATGTGGCTTCGCCCGGCGGGGCGCTAGTGGTGCGATCGCGCATCGAAGCTCATTGACATCGGCGCACAAGAGCTTGGAGTGGGCCTTCGTTTCAATTAGAAGCGCGGGAGCACACCATGCCTGTTTTGCCGTGAAGCCAACGTAAAGCACCCGAGAAACCATTACGCTGCAGGAAAGCGGCATTACTTTGGTGCAACGTGTTGTGTAGTCACCATATTTGAGGCGTGGGTGATCCCTGTTGTTTCAGTACCAGAATACCGGTTTAGGGTATTCATTGTTGCAAACTCTTGAGTATAAGTTTTGCGTATTTGAGTATTAGATTCCGGACACCATCCCTTTAGATCTAGAGTCAGGACATCATCAATGACAGCAGAACATCATGGAATTAAAGAAGCAGTCCTCTACATCCTGCGTCAAACGCCGAACCAATGAGTGATCTTCACTGGCTCTAAGGGAGCTCTACAAATACGATTCAGCCTATTAAAAAAGGAAATTATAACCCGATTTCATTTCATATAGCATACTTACACCACTTGGCTATTATCGCGGGTCACGCTATAACATTTTAATAGATACCGATTCATTGCGGTATAATGGTCAATGAAGAACTAGATGAAGGGGCCCGCAAAGAACTTCAAAAGAAAAAATTACAGGCGAACCTATATCACTAAATCAGATGCTCTCTAGCTGACTAAAAGGCTCGCTTCCGAAGAAAAGAAGAGGCTATGGAATATCCCGACACATCGATATGCTTTCTTCCACTCTATTGTCACGACGCAGACACAGCAGGAGTTCGATATAGAAGAGCTCACTTTAATTAAAAATGAAAGGCGCTCGGAAAGAGGACCGGGCAAGAGCTTCGTCTTCTTCTCTGGCTGTGCGAGCTCTCCACTGCAGGTTGAATGCGGCATTTGCCTCCCTCTAGGAAGAGCATCGACCCGATGCTCGGCTACAGAACACGCGGTGTATCTATAGTTGACGTATTACGCAACTGGCTCACTGCAATATGGCTTCATCCGCACAACGTGTACGATTTCAGATTTTTGAGCTCGCGAAGAACTGTCAGGGATGACCTCATAATTCACGTCACTTAGGCGCCGTATAACATTGTAGGGACCGAAGTACTTCTTCATTAACTTTTCACAAAGGCCGCGTCGGCGAATAGGGCACCAGACCCACACTTTCTCGCCTGGTTGATAAGTGACGTATCGGTGTCGCAGGTTATAGCGTTGTGCATCGTAACTCTGCTGTCGGGCGATTCGCACGCGTGCTAGCTGCCGTGCCTCTTCAGCTCGTTGGGTAAAGGCTTGAACATCCGTGTCTGTATCCTCGCAGTCGTGCAGCAGCATAGCATCAAGCATTGTCGTCACTTCACGGCCATAAAGAAGACTAAATGGCGTGCTCCGTGTAGTTTCCTGCTGCGCCGTATTATAGGCAAACGTCACGTATGGTAGAACGTCGTCCCAATTTTTATGATCCACATCGATGTACATACTAAGCATATCAGCAATTGTCTTGTTGAGGCGTTCTGTTAAGCCGTTGGTTTGTGGGTGGTAGGAGGTAGTTTTTCGATGCGCTGTTCCCCTCAACTCAAGCACTGACTTGAGGAGCATAGCCGTGAAAGCGGTACCTCTGTCTGTTATTATAATTCTAGGAGCGCCATGCCTCAGAACGATATTTTCAATGAAAAATCGTGTCGCTTCTACTGCGGTTCCACTTGATAAAGCCTTTGTTTCTGCGTAGCGAGTAAGATAGTCCGTAGCGACAATTACCCACTTATTTCCAGTATGCGAAGTCGGGAATGGTCCAAGGAGATCCATTCCGATTTGTGCAAAAGGCATGGTGGGCACTTGAACTGGTTGCAACAATCCGGCTGGTTTTAAAGGTGGCGATTTGCGTCGTTGACAATCGAGGCACGTGCGGACGTAATGCTTTACAGTGCCTGGAAGCCTCGGCCAGTAGTACTTTTGTTGGATTCTGGCCAATGTGCGCGTGTATCCGAGGTGGCCGGAGGTTGGCTCATCGTGGCAAGCGCTCAGGATCTCATCGCGAATGGATGTCGGGACGACAAGTAAGTGGACATTTCCGCTGGGGGCAAAGTTCTTCTTGTATAGGACACCACTGCGCAAGCAGAATGATGGCAGGCTCCTTGCAAATATCTTGGGAACGCTTGTAGACTGGCCGTTAAGAAAATTAATAAGAGGGAGCAACTCACTGTCTTCCTTCTGCTTAGACGAAATGGTGACCGTGTCGACCACTCCTAAAAATGCCATGTCATCATCTTCTGAGACATCATCTTGCTTTATAGGCGACCTGGATAAGCAATCAGCATCAGAGTGCTGTCGTCCCGACTTATAGACGACCGTCATATCGAATTCTTGTAGGCGTAAGCTCCAGCGCGCTAGCCGACCGGATGGGTCCTTCAAGTTGGTCAGCCAGCAAAGAGAGTGGTGGTCGCTGACTACGTGAAGGGACGGCCGTAGAGGTATGGGCGAAACTTCAGAACTGCCCATACTACAGCAAGACATTCCTTTTCCGTTGTGGAATAATGGGACTCGGCACGGGAAAGCGTCCTACTTGCATATGCAATCACTCTCTCGGCTGAGTCTTGCCACTGGACGAGTACAGCGCCTAAACCTACGTTGCTGGCTTCAGTGTGGATCATGGTTGGAGCGTCCTCGTCAAAGTGAGCAAGCACAGGGGGTGTCTGCAGGCGCTGTCGTAGACCGTCAAATGCTGCTCGTTCCGCTTCGCCCCATAAAAATGGAACATCGTCTCTCGTTATGCGTGTTAAGGGCGACGCTATGTGCGAGAAATTGGCGATAAATCTGCGGTAGTAGGCGCAAAGGCCAAGAAAACGTCTTACGGCCTTCTTTTCTGTTGGCACCCGGAAATTTTCGGACGGCGTCGATCTTGTCGGGGTCCGGACGAACACCTTCATGGCTCACCACATGTCCTAAGAATCGGAGTTCCTTGAAACCGAAATGACATTTCTCAGGTTTCAGCAATAAGCCAGCGGACCGTATTGCTCGAAATACTAATTGCAGCCGTCTTAGATGTTCCTCGAATGTTGGTGAGAAAACAATGACGTCGTCGAGGTATACCAGACACGTCTGCCACTTAAGGCCTGATAGGACGGTATCCATCAGTCTCTGAAATGTTGCTGGGGCTGAGCACAATCCGAAGGGCAAGACTTTAAACTCGTAAGCCCGTCAGGCGTAACAAAAGCAGTCTTTTCTCTGTCCCGCTCATCGACCTCTATTTGCCAATAACCGCTTTTCAGGTCCATCGACGAGAAGAAGCGTGCATGCCTCAGCCTGTCAAGTGAATCGTCAATACGCGGTAGTGGATATACGTCTTTCTTTGTCACGCGGTTCAGCTTGCGGTAGTCCACACAGAAGCGTAAGCTGCCGTCTTTCTTCTTAACTAGCACTACCGGTGATGCCCAAGGGCTTTTTGACGGCTGAATGATGTCATCATTGAGCATTTTTCTGGACTTGTTCTTGGATTGCTTCGCGTTCTTTCGGTGCCACGCGGTATGGGTTTTGTCGAATTGGTCTTGCCGTCTCTTCCGTTATAATTCGGCGCTTTGTCAGTGGCGTTTGATTTACCCTCGAGGTCGACGAAAAACAATCTTCAAACTGGCCGAGAATATCTAGAAGACTCTGCCTCTGCGCTGGCGATAAATCTGTGCTCACGTCGACAGGCAGTGGTGTTGAAGCGGCCGGTGTCTCTGCCTATTGTACTGCGAAGCACTCGCGGAATTCTACAATTTCTTCGAAGTATGCAACTTTGGTACCCTGTGCAATGTGTCGACGCTCGTTGCTGAAGTTTGTCAACAGGACCTCTGCTTGCCCAGACACTACACTGACGAGACGTCTGGCAATAGCGATTCCTCGAGAGAGTAAAAGCGTCGATATTTGTTCCGCGACACCTTCTCCACTATGCTGCGTGTTACACGTGACAGAGACGAGGCGACATGACAACGGTGGCATGGTCACGTCGTCAATCACGCGCATGGGCTTGCGCTGCAGCACTGCGCTATGGTCCGCTGAGAAGGTCAGTACACCGTCCGGTATATTTATAATGGCACCGTACTCCCGCGGGAAATCCATACCCAAGATGGCCTGTTTACAACACTCAGCAAGAATAACGAAGGTTGCCACGAATGATGAATCCCCAATCTTGATTCGTGCGGTGCACTTTCCGGTAGGTGTCAGCAGCTGGCCTCCGGCTCCTCTAATTTGCGGCCCCGTCCATTCCATTTTTACCTTCTTGAGTTGGTCGGCCAGATTCGCACTCATTATTGAAAAGTCCGCACCAGTGTCGACCAGCGCGGTCACGTCGTGACCGTCAATTGAAAGTGTAATGTCGGCGGTGACAATCTCGTCTTTCGTCGGTTCATTCGAAATGTGCGGCACTTCATGCGGCGGTAATGGGGGGTTTTCAAATCTTCGGCAATTCGCAACCTTCCCCCCTAAGGTCGCTGCTTTTAGTTTCCCCGACGTGGACTGGGAGACCTTCCTCTCGCCATGTCCGTGGTGCTACCCCTATTAGATCGGGGAAAATGACCTGGGGAGGGTGAGCGTGACCGGAATCCAGGAGAAACGTCTCGCGGGATCTTCGCACTCGTTTCAACGTTGCGTCTTCCGTCGAAATAGCGCCGAGGGGTAGTGGACGGAAATCCTTGATACCCGGCAACGCGATGAGGACAATACCGCACGATGTGGCCTGCTTCCCCCACAATGGAAGCACAGGGGCCTGTAGTCAGGGGTACGCCATATGTCGGTTTTGCGGAGTGGGCGTCGCATCGGCGTCGACGTTTCCCTATAGTACCAAGGCACTGTCGGCGGCTGTTGCTGGTGGTACTGCTGAGGTGGCGGCACGTTAGATCTAGGCTGTCGACGGAGAATATCTGCATATGTTGGCCTAACAATGTCAGTGTTCGGCTCGGGAAGTGAAAGCGCTTGCCTTATTTCTTGGCGAACAACTTCTGTGACCGACGCAATCGCGCAGACATTGGGTGTGGCAGCGAGCTTCTTCACCTCTTCTTGTACAATTTCGCGTATCAAGTCACGCAAAGAACGCTCGTCAGGTGTCACGGTGGTCACGGGGGTTGCGCTGATTTGTCCGCTGTTGTTTGGACGGTCGTACTGGCGGTACCGTAGCTGTAGTGCGCGTTCTATGGCGGTCGCCTCCTTCGAAAATTCGTCGACGCTTGAAGGTGGGTTCCGTACGAGACCAGCAAACAGCTGCTCTTTAACACCACGCATGAGGTGGCTGATCTTTCTGTTCTCGGACATATCGGGATCGGCTCGATGAAAGAGACGAGCCATGTCCTCAACAAACATTGCAACAGACTCGTTGGGCTTTTGTATCCGTGATTCAAGGAGTCGTTGTGCCTGCTCCCGCCTTTCGGTGTTTGCGAAGGTGTCCAGGAACTTCCGCCGGAACTCGTCCCACGTTGACCACACGCGATTCGTGAACCACGTGCGAGCCCCGTCTTGAAGAGGGAAATACACGTACCCCAACTTCTGTGCGGCGTTCCACCCGTTAACGTTGGCTGTGCGCTCGAACTCCTCAAGCCAGTCATCTGCGTCCTCATATGTGTTGCCATGAAAGTCCACAGGAGTTTTAGGGGTGAAAACAGTCACCTGTGTCGTGCTTGGGCTCGTCATGGTGGGGCAACTGCTTCCCGGCGCGGTCATGTTTTCCGTCCAAGGACCGAACTCTGGGCTCAGGCCTAACAGGCGGCGGCTGGCGCGGTGAACGGGTGTTTCGACGAGCGGAAGTCTTTGTGGACTAGATCCCGGGCTGTTGGAAGGTGTCCTGGACATGTACCCAGCTCCTCCACCAGTGTCACGACGTAGACACAGCAGGAGTTCGATATAGAAGAGCTCACTTTAATTAAAAATTAAAGGCGCTCGGAAAGAGGACCGGGCAAGAGCTTCGTCTTCTTCTCTGGCTGTGCGAGCTCTCCACTGCAGGTTGAATGCGGCACTATCAACCCACAACTAAGAACTAGACTCCCATCCTGAATCCCTCGACACCTAGAAACCCTCTACCACAGTCTCCGGATTAACCGTGCTTATGGAAACAATTTACGATATCGCTTCGCTTAAGTAGACAGTCCATACTGCAATAAATGTGGCTCTATAGAAACTGTAAAACATATCGTGTTTGAGTGCCGGGCGTATGCTGATGAGCGTGCACTCTGTGAACACTGCATGCATCTGCTAACCCAAATAACTTTATCAGTTGATTGTGTCTTGGGCCCTTTCCCCAGCTTCACGCAACAGAGGCAAGCAATGGAACTTTGATTCGCGTATTTAGACAATATCGGTCAACTAGAAAAACTGTAGGGGCACCTTGAAAACTGAAGTCATGCTGTCAGCACACGTCCCCACCCAAGAGACAGAAAAATGTCTTTATACTTAGTTTTTCTCTTTCCATTTTGATTTTTAGTATTTTTCTCTCTCTCTTCTGCCTTTCAGTGCGCAATCCCCTACCCCACGCAGAGTAGCAAGTCAGTGACCCACACACGCCGGCTAAATTCTCTGATTTCAATAAAGAGTTATCTCTCTCTCTCTCTTTACATTAACTGGAGTAGTAATACTGAAACAAGAGGGATCACCCACTTCTCAAAAATACCGTAACTACACAGCACGTGGTGCTGAGCTAAGCCCACTTTCCTGCAATGTTCGTGGTTTTTCAGTGGCTGTAAGTTTGCTTTTTGGCAAAACAAGCACGGCGCGCTGCCGTGCTTTACATGGAATCGAAACCCCGACTGCGCGCGCTAGTGCGCCTGCGTCGGTAAGCTTAGATGCGCGGCCTAACCGCTGGCACCCCGCGGAACGAAGCCACGTGGCGCGGTGGTAGTACTAAGAAAGGACGACCCTGTACGTGCGCCTAATACTAGAATTCGTATTCATACTATTTATAAAGTAAAACCCCTTGTTGTCTTGGAGCAAGACGCACACGTTTGTGCTTAGTGCTTAGTGCTTAGTGCTAGTAATGAAGCTGGTAACTGCATAGGTCAGACGGCCAAGTGCAGCATGGAACATTTATTTCAAAATTACATTCCAAGACAAAGCGAGAATTGAGCTTTATTAAATATTTCACAACCCGCAAATTTTCGCTGCTGAGAGTACTGTATAAGGAAGCGCGCCTTCTTACACTATTTTGTTGATTCCGCTTATGAACAGTAAAACATTTTAGGAAATGTTATGGTTGACCGCCAAGAAGATCTCAATATGCCTTTATCTCTGACCCAGATGCTTTCTTTTTTGTCAACTGACCATGGTTTCATACAGCCCAGATAATGTTTTCTTTTTTAAAAAAAACTAGAAAACATAAATGTGGACATTAGAAACGAATTGAAGCTAAATGCCTAGTTGTAGTATTAGAGTGGAATACGATGAAATTTACCTCCCGAAAGCTAACTTTTAGTTTATCAGATATTGAAAATATATATTAATCGATTATTTGATACATTTAGAAACAAGTAATTTAATAGCCGCAGATGCTTCTTTGAACAATGAAAAGGCAGGCATGAGAATCGTATCTCATTCGCTTCACTGGTCCTTCTGAAAGAGGCTGCCTGATTTTAGCGCGATAGCATTTAAGAGCTCGTGTTGCAGAATTTCCACCGTTGCCGTCGGCCCCATTGGTTTTGAGAGAAAAATCGTCTGTCAGCGAAAAAGTTCGTTACTGAGATGGCCGCGGGAGGCCACTACTTGTCCACGCGTGCGCGCGCGATCACACAGACAAAGCCGCACATTGAAGAAAAAAGAATAAAAAGTGCTAAAGGTCACGAGGCGCGATGATGTAGTTTTTTTGCCCAGCCACCCCTCCTTGCTTAGCTTCCAGTGTTTTCGTCGGGACGAGAGGAAAGAGAATGCAATTGCAGCATGCGACACACCTCTGTACCTCCACTAGCACTGGACAGATTCTTAGAATTTTTCTAGCGTTGAATTTGTGAGTCAACAAGCTCTTCAGAAGAGTTAATCCCATCATTAATTGAAACAGTGTTTCAGGGCCGCTTTAACGCGCTTGTTTGACAGGTATCACGACGAAAACGAGCACATTCGGCGATTTGTAGGCACATTTTGGAGGCCTCAAGCTACGTCGAAAAAGACCGGGATAGTGCAGCCATCGCTCCTAAAAAGACCCAGGAACTTTCAAACAGCTCTAAAAATAGACAACCATGTCCATCTAGCGGAAAACGTACCATGCCTTTCCATAGTGGTCGATCAAGCAAACGCTTGATAATGTTCTGCCATCTGTGAGGCATTGTCAGACTCTTTATGCCCTCTGTGATGGTAAGTGCATGGTATGTGTTTTGGAGGCCATGCGACTCTTGCTTTAGATTAAAACCTGTATGTGCCATTCGCGAGCGCGCACTGGTACAATGTACGGTCTGTGTGTCTCCTGCTCTCTCTCTCTCTCTCTGTATGTGTGTGTGTGTGTGTCTGTAACAAAACAAAAGTATAAGTATGCCCTTCGCGATTGAAGGGCGCACTAGGGGCCGCATTTCGCTATCGCAATCAACTCTTAAAGGCGAAGCTTAAGGGTCCCCCAATATTTACTCCAGTTTTGTAGCTGATCTCGTGGTGGTTATATCTGCACTTCGAAAAGTGTAGTCAAATCAAAACAGTGCATCATAATGACATCCATTTCAGTGTGCACAGCTCTTACAGCTTCTTAAAACTCTTGAACTCTAGGGACATTCTGAGAATTAGTACCACCGCAGTTGAAACACCTCAACTTACTGTGGGTCCCAGCTCACTGCGGATTACGATTGAATTACCTGACCAATTTGATAGCACGAGCAACACTTGATAGCTCAATAATATTCGAACTTCCAGAAGTAAAATCGATAATTGCGATCAGATATACCAAATCACCAATTTGTACAGATATGACAGAAACAATAACTACATGGACATAATATTTTAACGATGTTGAAGGACTCGGGGTATAATAAAACCTATTTATTAAAAGGCGAAACTGTGCCCACAACTCAAAGGGACTATGGCCGTAGCACGTTACAGCAGAACACCAAGATGTCTTCTTGTTCTACTTCTTCAAGACGAGGTCCCAAGCGCGTGGCGCTCATCAGCAGGGGCCAGCTGGGTTCTCGTGCTATCATCATCGTCTCTGCGCAACACTAGACGATGCGCATGTGTGTCCCTGTGCTCGTGGTGATGGGCGCGTTGTTTGAATGAAGGCACTTATGTCGCGGCATAATCCCCCTTCCTCATACGCATCGTCCTGATGGGTCAGGCAATGAATAGATTCGTAGTAGGCGTCACTGGTCTTTCGGTGATCTTTCATAGTACGGCTTCATCCGGACTACATGTACAACATCTGTAGAATTGCGGCGTTTTGAGCTCCTGTGTATAGCGGATCTGACATTGGTAAGTTACATCGCCTACACGATGGAGTACTTCGTAAGGCCCGAAGTAGGCGGCTAAAAAGTTTTTCAGAAAGTCCACGACGGCGCACTGGGGTTCATATCCATACTTTGTCACCTGGTTGAAAATGCGCTTCGGTACGATATTACTACGTCCCAGTGGTGTCTGCGTCTACTCTTCCGAGTCAGTCTCCTTCTCGTAACAATATAACCCCCTCAAGTCTCCATGGCGACTTAAGTGGAGCCAGTCCAGAAAACTCAAAGTTTTGATTACTAGATTTTGATGCCATGTTCCCCCTTCTGAATCTATATCTACACAGAGTGGGTCAGGTGGTGTCACCCCTTCTGTGCATTCTGCGAAGAAATAGAAACTAGTGAACATTATTTTTATCACGTCACCAATACTCCTTCATTAGAAAAAAAATGGCTAGTTATTACATTGTTGGAGATAGGTATTAGATTGACGGTAGAAACAGGGAGAAATTTTGGTGCCTCTGTTTTGGTACTTTGCTTCAGGGACGGAATCGATTTGGTTTTACGTTTTTTCAGGCACCCAAACGTATCCAATTTTTAAGCTGTACTCTAGTAAATGCTGTTGTTTACCATTGATACGTATTTTAACATATAGATTGTGAATGATTGGGGGAAGAAAGTGCTGCTGTATGGTGATCTCAATATCTCAGGATTTACCTTCTTGTTTCTTCTCCCTTACTTTCTCTCTCTCTCTATATATAACTTTCCTGACATTAATTTATCCTAATTCATATATTAACACTGTGTTAGTGCTCATAGATATAAAAATACGCTACGCTTTCTTGGCAAATACATCACAGTGGGTATGAACCATTCATTAAAAGAATCAAATCTGTTCTCGAGCTGCTCGCAACGCTCGTGGTACCTTTGCTTCATCTACGATCGGAAGCCAGCTGCTGGAGCCAGTGCTTCAGGAAGCTCACCTAGTTCGTCGGAACCCCATCACATTCAGGTCTTCTCAGCCGTTATTGTTTCCAAGCGCAAGAGGAAGACGAAACAGCAGACGAATCGACCAGCAAAGGCCCAGACAACAAATCTTCCGACATGGAAACTGACCTGCTAGAGCTTCTTGTCCACTTCCGGACGCAACAGGAATCTCAGTACGGTAAGCGACAATCTACCGAAGCTCGGAACGGAAGTCAAGGACTTGATTCGAAGTGCCACTCAAAAGCTAAAAACACCACAACGTCGCGGACTATGTCAAGCAGAGAGTGCAAGCGACTTAGTGCAGGTAAATCGAATATCACCTCGTCTAAGTCAGCCGAAGGAGACGACAAAGCCTTTGATCACGACACCCGAAAGCCGAAGCTCACCAAGAAAGGTGCGGTAGACATCATTACAAAGCTACGAGACTTTTTGCTTGAGAATGGCCCCTCGGAAGAGCATGACCTGCGGAAAGCCCTTAGTATTTCCGAAGTTCAGATGATTGTTGACATGGATGGCACGATCACAACTTTTTTGGGCCGCTCCCCATTATTTGAAGTCATCTACGAAGATTTGTACACGTTCGTGTACTACAACTGTACCGATGACGAAGACGACCGTCTGGCTCAAACTTTTGCAGAGTTCCTTAACGACAGCATCCTTCAGGACGGTTTACCTGATGACTGCGTGCATCAAGAAACAGGTGTACTTTCATCGGACAGCAGTGTAGGCGTGTCAGCCGGAGGTGGTGAAGACAATGAACCAGCTGCGTGCCGAAAAAAGAATGCCTCAAGCAAGATTTCATCGCTGCGTCTGCACCATTCCCGGGCGCCGCAGGACATGCAGCAAACATGCGATGCCAAGGTGGAGACAAAAAGATGCCAGCCTGCTCAGATCACCGAGTTGAAATCTGGTCTGCAAAAGCGCAATGTAAAAATAACACAGTTCAAGCACAGGTCCAATGCAATTACAGAAAGTCAAGCCCGTGAACCACAGCAGACTGATGATAAGATCCACACGATCGGAGGAACCGCACCGCCCCGGGATCTGGTGCCACCACGGACGACCGCAAAAGTTAGTAATGTGAGCACATCTAAGAAGGATCGGAAAAGCCGAGGCACGCATGAGCCAGGAGCACAGGCATGTTCGAGAGAGCCAAAACCACGGCCATTTTCCAATCCGTCACCACAACATCAGCCTAAAGCTGAGCAGAAGGAACTCGTGCTTCCAGTTCGCCGATTGCCATCGTTTATGTCCCTGATACGTGGCATATCACCACCACGTCATCGCAAATTGTACGAGAAGAAAGATGGTTTTCCTAATGGTCCGAGGATTCAGCCAATGCTCACGCCACGTAGGAGCCATCCTCCACTTCCACCCAAAAGCGAGAAGAGTCTCGCCTCACCAGCTCAAACAACTTCACAGCCAGCCTACCCACAGGCGTCGATCAACACGATCCAAGGCTGAAGAAAGACCATGTTCCATTCGTATTTTCCAAAACACTCTGCTAAAGCCCCGAGCAAGTCCACGATCACCACTAGAGTCACGACAAAAAACTTCAGAAAAAGTTTCGGCCGTTTCCTATTATACCAAGGCCGCAGCCAGCGCCTACGCGGCCTCGAAGACTACCACCACTTCCCTTCATGGCTGGAGAGAAGCCACGGGAACCACCCATTACGTCAACAACCCAGCCATTCTCCTCTTGCCATCAGGATTTGCCCGCATCTCGACGCAAGGCAGAGAAAAAGAACGTGCGCTTCCCGTTGCATCAACATCCTTCCCAGTGCCTTCATTGCATCGCGGATCACCCGCACATCAAACAAAGGTTGAGGAGCGGCCATTTTCCACTTCCACTCGTCAAAAAAGTCCGCGAAAGTTCCAACTACATCGACGGTCACCATCAAATTCTCGACAAAAGACTCAGGAGAACATCCGTACTTTTCCTATCGAACAGAGCCCTAGGCCAGCGCCAACGCGGCGTCAAACACCGCTATGGCTTCCACACAAGACTGAAACAAAGCCACGGGCACAGCCCATTTGGTCAACACCCCGGCGATTGTTTCCTTCGCATCTGGAATCACCTGTATCTCGACTGAAGGAAGAGGAAAAACAACGTTCGATTCCCATCATCCCGAACCCAAGGCGCATTCAATCGAGTGACAAGATTTTGACGAAGTCATCACAGCAACCTCCAATGCCGGAGTGCCATGGGCGAACTGGGCATGAAAAGCAGTTGCCCGCTGCCCGCCTGGACGTCGAGGCAAGACAGACCAGCAAAAGCGCACCAGCTGCAAAAAGCAAGCCTGAAGATAAGCTGTCGAGACTGGTGCGTATGGTGAAAACAAGGAAGCCTCAATACACCGAACGAGACATCCGCAGCCACATGGACCGCCTGCGCCAATCGCTAGGAGGCTTTTCTCACAAGACCTTCAACGCCATAGTAGAATCGGTGATAGCTCATATGGAATCTTGAGAAACCAAGGACATGTGAATGTCGAAGCTGGTTACTGCGGGAGTGGAAAATTCTAAGCAGCAGTTCGTCGCACTGCAAGTTTTTTTGTCGCATTTCACTTACCTCGGTTATTTTTATTTCTCCCAAAGTAAATACAGCTATCTTTTTTCTTACGTTACATCCGTGTGCATTTTCGGTTTTACTTACTGGTGTGCCAAGGTGTGTTGGTGTAAATAAGTAAACTGTTAAATAGGGGAGCCATACCTTACGCTAGCTACGCGACCATTACTGACTCCCGCGTTAGTAAGATCTGCCGGTTCAGGCAATCAGGATAGGCGCTCAATTCCTTATGCGTATCGTCGCTAGTGCGAAACAAGGTATAGAATACATACGGCTTATTTCCTAAGAGTTCACTGAAGGTTTTCGTATAGGCACTTATTTTGTCGCTAATAAATGAAGCCGGATTTGCACTCACGGCTACCGTTAGTGGTCAGACTTTGCACCAGCAGAGGCAGAAAAAAGTTCCTAATATAGGAATAGAAATTATTAGGGCAGCAAGCCTTTTCTCGCTGGAAATTCTCGACTCTATATAGTGCCCTCCATTCAGGACACCAAGTGAGCTATACCGGCTCGATGTGCTTCCCATGGAAATTTTAAACAGACAGTGTAAGTTTAAAAAGCTGGACATCGAAAATTCAGCAGATCCTACGTATACCTGGGAATCGATATTATGCGAAGCATGCAGAGGAAAAGTGACCGCGTTGCAGTTTTTTATTAAAAGGCATGTCATGAAATGACGCTAATTATATGCACAAATGTAGTACGCACAGACATATGTTGAAGAAGTGATATTTATCTAACCAGTTGTTTGAACTTGCGCGACGATGCCAACTGGAACATGTGTATTAGCAACGCCTGAAGCTGATATGCAGCGCTGATGCTCGCAAGGATGCTCGCTATGGACACTGCTGCATAAATCACCTCCAGCGCATGGCAACTAACCGTTAACCCTACGTGACGGCTGTAGTAAAGAATACAGCCGTCATATAATAAATGTTTATAAAATTGAGTAGGCATCACTGGAACCAATAAAACCTTTCACAAAGATTAGCGTCATTAAAAGTAGTTCTGAGACCTGGCGTAGCTCTGTGGTAACTTGATTTATTGCCACGCCGAATGCTTAGGTGCGATTCAAGCTGGGACGCTGACATTTATCCTTTACATTCGAGGGGTCGACGCTACCGATGTCGGGTATTTCTTAACGCTGATAGATATGATTGATATGTGGGGTTTAACGTCCCAAAACCACCTTGTGATTAAGAGAGACGCCGTAGTGGAGGGTTGCGGAAATTTCAACATCCTTGGGTTCTTTAACCTGGACCCAAATCTGAGCACGCGGGCATACAGCATTTTCGCATCCATCGAAAATGCAGCCGCTGCAGCCGGAATATGATCCCGCGACCTCCGGGTCAGCAGCTGAGTACTTTAGCCACTAGACCACCGCGGCGGGGATTTCGTAACGCTCGCGCGTTAAAATTGTCCTTGTTTGTTCTCGTGATTACCGGGTAGCTACTAAGTGTCCTTCACCTGTGGCCCCTGTCTGGCGGCAAGTGTTTGACGACGTACTCGACGGGATTGTGGCATTATTCATGTCTTTACCAGCACGTCATATTCGTCAAGTCATCTTACCCTTCCATGCTAAATTTGGTTCATGCCAAGGTAATGGTGTGACCATGAGAGCACCCAACCTAAGCGACAAGATAGATAGATAGATAGATAGATAGATAGATAGATAGATAGATAGATAGATAGATAGATAGATAGATAGATAGATAGATCGCCGACGTCCACTAAGAATTTCTGAGCATTTAAAACCTCCTGCTGATGACTATTTGGGTGCAGCTTATCAAAAAGCCAATGAAAAGCATATTGTCAGCGAAGCAAAGGCAGTTCAATAGCTCATATATGTAGCCGCCTTTCCTTGTTATTTACCAGAATTGAAAATGAAAGGTATGAGCGTACGACGAACAAGACTGACATATAATTACGGTGAAAAAGATGACATACTTATCTCGTGCAGCATGGAACCACTTTCCATAAACCTTTAACTTCATGTCGATCGTGCCACCCGGTTTGTGCCCGATCCCCCTTTATGGGGGTGTGCCAGTATTGTAAGAATAATCGCTATCATCCTCATCCCGCAAACATGTGTGGCACATACATACCCGATAACGACGGACCGTGGAATGCGCTTATGCGTCACTGTCTATTTCAACAGAGGAACGGTAAAAAATGGGCACTGTAAATTTTAACGCACTGTGTGCGGAGCCTGTGTCGAAGAAAATACTGTGTCAGCGTCGGTGCTTTTGGCAGGGGGGGGAGGTCCTCTTTTTCTATTGGCACGAAGCCCATATACCTGTGCCTCCTGCAGACTGTTGAAAGACCTGCTGTCTCGATGACACAACATGGTTGTGTAGCGGAGCCCATGTCTCTCCAATGAGCGGCCAAATAAAATTTGTGCTGCTTCCACCTCCATTTGTCCTGGCTTACTGGAGGTATTCTTCTGGAAAGTGTGACAAGCTAGCCACTCGGCATACCTTGGGTTGTCCACCTTCGGCCCTAGCTGGCAGCCCAAACAAAAGTTCGATAGGACGACGAAGTCGAGCACATAACCCGTCAATAGTTCAATCACGGTCCCTGCACAAATATGGGATGAATGGCCTCTGGTCGGCCAAGTCCCATCAAAGGAAACGGCGATACTTCCAGGATTTTCATAGTTGAGTTCGGAATACACCGTTTTCACGGTGCTCGCGCAGTCGTTAATAACGCGGGCGGCAGCCTTTTGCGCGGCAGGGTTCATTTTCAATTTCACACAATCCGGGTATGTCTTGGTGTGCAGGCCTCTCCGTGAAATATTTAGGGCGGAAAAAATATCGTTGAGCGCAGTTTGCCCGTTTCCTGTGCTCATTGCCGCGCGAACAGCGAGCACGTTAATTACAAAGCGGCCGTGTGCTGCGTTCTCCCTGCTGTTACGATCGGCCCTGGGGAGCCAAGCAGGAAGTGTTTGGGGGAGAACCGGTTCGTGACCCGCGGTGGCGGCCACCCCCACCTCCCCATTCGGGTTCCTCCTCGCCGGGAGAGCTACGGGGTCTGCTGTGCGTTCGTGACCATATTTGGTAACATTTTGGGGCGCCGGGACCATATATGGTGTTGGGTTGTGCCACTCCTTGTGTTGTGAGAGGTGTTTTCCCCTCCCTCGTGGCCGAGGTGCCGGCGACACCGCATTGGCTGACGATGCGGACAAGACGCCCAGTGTCAACAACGTGGCGCTATAAAATGCCGAAGACGTTTTGTATCGCACGCACTCTTCTCTCTTTGGGTCAGTTGACCACTTCTCCACATGTAAATAAATCTCTGTTGTTCGTTCGGGCGCTTCTTCTCGCTGAATTGTTGGACGATGGATCCTGCGACGGGGCCAGCTACCGAAAACGAGACTGGCAGGACCCGGAGTCCCAACAACTGGTGGCAGCGGTGGGATGCTGATAACCCCGAAAGCGACCACTGGACGGAGCGAACCCGAAGTTCAACAACGGGACGACAGGAGAAGGATTACAAGAGCTCATCGACTTCCAGAGGGAATCGAACGGCACTTCTGAGAGAAGCACGACGCCGGAGACATGACTGCGAACTGGGTGAGTGCCGGCTTTCTCTGTTAAATTTTACCAGGCATTTACTCTATGTGTTAAGTAAAAGCTGGTAGAGAGGGGCTGTCTTGGTCATTGGGTTAACAGGTAACTTGCGTCAGGCAGAAATTGTGTGATAGCTTGGTTAAGCTCTTTCTGTCAGTGGCGTCAAGGTTAACAGTGGTAGGGCAGGATTCCGTATAAGAGCTTTTGAAGCTTTATTTGTAGACTAAGTTAACGGAAAACTTGAGGCAAGACAGGTATCTAGAGCTGTCGTTGCCGTCAAGGTTAATTAGTTGCAGGACAGGAATCTTTGTGGAACAGAAACAGCGGTACTGGAAGCAGCCATGAATCTGAAATCCCTGCGAAAGTCCATGTTGTTGCTACTTGCAAGGGAGTTGAATCTGGAGGTGTCGGACTCTCAAAGAAAGCCAGAGCTGATAGAGGCGATTTTCGCATTGGGGGCGGAGGATGACGAGCTGTCAGAATGTGTCGAGGAGATTCAGGAGAGGCAAGCGGCAGCGGCCGAACGAAAGGCGGCCGCGGCCGAGGCCGAAGAAAAGGCGGCGGAGGCCGAAAGGAAAGCGGCAGAAGCCGAGGCAGATAAGATGCGAAAGCACGAGCTTGAAATGAAGCGCCTCGAGCTAGAGATTAGGCATAATAGTAGAGCAGGAGGCAGCGAGGCATCCGGTACAGCAGAGCGGGTCAGGTTCAAAATGACGGACCTAATGAGATCGTACAAGCTAGGGGAGGACATTGGGCTGTTTCTCGTCAACTTTGAGAGAACTTGCGAAAGGCAAGGTTTCAGCCAGGATACATGGCCTCAACGCTTGTTGTCCCTACTTCCGGGGAAGGCCTCAGAAGTAATCGCGCGCCTCACGAAAGAGGAGGCTGACGAGTACAGTGAGGTAAAGTCGAGCCTTCTCAAGAAATACAGGTTGTCAGCGGAAGGTTTCAGACAAAAATTTCGCAACGCCGTAAAAGAGAGCAATGATTCATACCCGGAGTTTGCTTACAAGGTTAATGGCCAACATGGGGGAGTGGCTGAAAGAGGCAAAGGCGTATGGGAATCATGGCAAGGTGCTCGAGTGTATCGGTCTAGAACAATTCTATCAAAGGTTACCAGAAAAGGTGAGGGTCTGGGTGCAGGATAGACCGGACGTGAACACCGTAACAAAAGCCGCAGAGCTCGCTGAAGAATTCGTTACGCGCCGTGCCCTTGGGGCAAGCAGCGAGCCAAAAGGGGAAAAATTCCTACGACCGAATAAGGCGCCGTTTAGAAAACAACCGACAAGTCTCGCACAAAAGGGTGAGGAAAACAATTCATCTAACCATGGGGCGTCGGCAGAGGCAAGCAAAAGGAAATTTGAGGCGAGAAAACCCGGCTGCTTGTTTCAACTGCCACGAAACAGGGCACTTCGCGAAAGACTGCCCAAAAGAAAAGGTGGCCTTTTTATCTATAAATGAAGCGACGAGAACATGAAGTTGTTAGAGCCCTATATGTACGACCTTATCGTGAACGGCAAGCAGTGTCGGGTTCTTAGAGACTCCGCAGCCACTATGGACGTAGTTCATCGTCTTTTGTTCAGTCCGGACAGTATTCAGGAGACTGTGCCTGGATTAGACAAGCCGTAGAAGCAAACAGTCAGTGCCTTCCCGTAGCTAAAGTTGTCCTGAAAGGCGCATTTGGAACATTGGAAACAGAAGCCGCGGTATCGCCATATCTACCCCCTCAGTATCCTTACTTATTTTCAAATAAGTCAGATCAAATGCTGAAGGAGAAAGGTCTAACGTTGGGAGAAGGCATAGTGCAGGCACTGACTAGATCAAAGGCACGTGCGCTGGCTGCGAGAGCAGCATTCACTGAGGCAAACAAGCCTCAAATCGACAACGGGCCTGGTTGCGAGTTGGACACCACGGAAACAAATCGACGTGTGCGAGAACAGGCTGCAGAAGCCGTAGTCGCGGAGGCAACCATTCCTAAAGGCGACGTTGAACCTCCTCCCGAATTGGAAGGGGTCAATACGCCCTCGTTGACCGAGCAAATAGAGATGCCATTGCTCCCAAGCCGATTCCTGGTAGTACAGAGAATAGCACAGAGGGTGACACATTGCAGGTACTAGGAACTACAAAAGAGTGTGTGTCATGCCAACTTCGGATAATTTCAGTCGGCTGCTGCAGGTGTTGCCCTCTACTTCATCAAAGATGGTCGTCACCAAACCGACTGCCGGCGCTGATCTCTCCGGACAGTGGCTGCAAACCTCAGCCCATCGAGATCTTCACCCCCCCGCGCGAGAGACTGTTACGATCTGCCCTGGGGAGCCAAGCAGGAAGTGTTTGGGGGAGAACCGGTTCGTGACCCGCGGTGGCGGCCACCCCCACCTCCCCATTCGGGTTCCTCCTCGCCGGGAGAGCTACGGGGTCTGCTGTGCGTTCGTGACCATATTTGGTAACATTTTGGGGCGCCGGGACCATATATGGTGTTGGGTTGTGCCACTCCTTGTGTTGTGAGAGGTGTTTTCCCCTCCCTCGTGGCCGAGGTGCCGGCGACACCGCATTGGCTGACGATGCGGACAAGACGCCCAGTGTCAACAACGTGGCGCTATAAAATGCCGAAGACGTTTTGTATCGCACGCACTCTTCTCTCTTTGGGTCAGTTGACCACTTCTCCACATGTAAATAAATCTCTGTTGTTCGTTCGGGCGCTTCTTCTCGCTGAATTGTTGGACGATGGATCCTGCGACGGGGCCAGCTACCGAAAACGAGACCGGCAGGACCCGGAGTCCCAACACTGCTCTCGGCGGGCTCCATACGGTCCTCAGTTTACCGCACTCGTCACATGTGAGAACAAGTTTCGCGGCTATGCCATATACACGGTCTTCCTTGGAGATTCTGCCAGGCCCGCCACACACACACCGCACTTCATACTCTGAACAAGTTCGTTGACCAACTCTAAGCTAACGACGGTGAACGGCATACCAGGCGTTGCGGCTCCATCCGAATATCGAAAAAAAAGACCGCTTGTGTTTTGGGGCAGACTTCGATGAAAGATCTCTCAGAACATCGCTCGCACGACACTCGATGGCACTTTTTCAGCGTCGGAAACCACGGGAGTGTCGACGCGCACAGCTCTCGTGTGATCTTGAGACGCGGCTATCGCGTCCGCGATCGCGGGTGCCGCGGCGGTGATAGCGCTGGCACAGCCTGCTTCTTCAGAGTTCTC
>WOVY01005607.1:0-30506 GCA_013436015.1 Rhipicephalus annulatus
GAAGTGCTGACGACCAACCGTGCGCAAGTTTATTACGGCGGAAAAACATCAAGTTCTCGTGGTCGCAGTTAATAATGCAACGCGTGCCACGATGTCACAATTGAACTTCACAAAAACGTTATTTTATTTCTTTTTTTCCAAGACAGCCATTGAGGGTTCGCTGACCTACGTAATTCTTATCGATCGGAAAAGGTTCCTTGATTTCACGCTCAATATGATTGGATATCTTGAGTTGACCTCACATTCGTTGAAGAATAGCGCAGCCGCACGAGGAACATATGGTGCCAATGTGCTTCTAGGTTATCTCAAGATATCAAAATGAATCTAACGCAAAATTGAGAAAGTTGACAGATAAAGAAGAAGGGCACATGTGTGTCAGCGACGCCCTCAATCGCTCTCCTAGAAATAGAGATAATGTTTTTGTCAAGTCAAATGGTGACATCGTGACAGACGTTGCATTCTTCCTCCTTGTGACAGTTCATGTTGTTTTTTAGCTCTTCCTCTTGGAATATGTTTCCTTTCGCAATAAACTTGCGCACATCTGTTCGTTGGAGCTTGTGTTGTCTTTTTTCTCTGTTTTAGTCCCATTTTCGCAATCTTCACTGCAGTATCGATCGTACCAACTAGCGCTTCCGGACGCCCTTTTGCAACGACAATGTCCTTACAAAACACCACTGACAAATGAAAATGTGTGTAGTACTCTTCGTCTTTTCAAACATCGTCCAAGGACGATTTCGAAGGAGGATTTCGAAATCGTAATCTGCTTGCTTTTAGGCCTTAGTTAGGTGATACAGTTCGTTTCTGGATGTCTCTAGGCCGTTGCCAGGCTTTAGCTACAGGGGATGCTCGGTTGTTTGTGCGTTAATTCTCAGCGCAGAGAGGTTCGATCGTTAAAAACCGCGGACACAAACGCGACACGGATGTCCAAATTACCGAGACAGATGTTCGCGTTAAAACCACGCTTTCGCACTTCTCATATATCCACGGGCACATCGTCATTCATGTAGGCCGTCCGTCGCTTCGGTTTTGTTTTTCTTTTTGCTGCAGCCGTTGCCTTTCCCGTTCCCTGAAATTATATCGTTGTACGTAATCGGGGTCTTCGTCATTTTTTGTCAGCCATTTGTTGGGCCAAATGTCACCTTTTTTTCATTTTTAGTGGACTGCAGTGGCAAGTAGTGGTATTATGGAATCTCGCTGTGGAGAGCGCCACGCTCTTGAAGTGAACGAACACAGTAGACACGGTCAAACCAAACCAAACAACTCAGATTTATTCAACTACTTTGAGAACGACGATACCGTCAGCCGAATTATTATAACATCAATTGTGATCAACACGCTAAAACAGCCTTACACAATATTACACAACACTGAACAGCATGGCAACCAATGCGGTGTCGCCAACGCCCGACTCGCCACAAGGGCTCCCGGCAGATGGCCCGTGGTGCCGTGCACCAGGGTCCCAACAGCAAGAGACAACCATTTGCGCAAACACCACCAGAGAAAGACACTCACTCAGCTCTCTCTGCCGCCACCAGGGCTTGCCGCCAGGGGTCACCGCCGGCGCTACCGGTCTGACAACCACGATGATGATGGTGGTGATAGACGCTCACGAGCACAACGCCACCTACCACCCGGTAGTTGTAAACCCGAAATGCGGCCTATGCGCGAGACACGTACGCCTTGAGGCGCAAACAACTTTACAAGGAGTGTTAGCCCCTCCACAATATTTACTTGATTTATATGGCGAATACCTGTTTATGATGACGATGATAGTTTTTGTTTTGTTTGTCCGACAGATAAAGGCTCGTATTACATGTTTTTTTTTTTGTCACGTCGGTCGAGTCTACAGGCGCTCTGTTAGCGCGGGCGTGACCAGCAAGTACGGGGCGGGGCCGCACGTTCCAAGAGCACCGGATAACCTTCCAACTGCCCCGGTGCGCCACGACGCACCTTTCTTCCCGGCGCTTGACGTGCGGCCTCAATGTAGTCAGTGTCTGATGTAAACTGATAATGACGATATTCAGAATAGCAGGACCAAGGTAGCCCCACCCGTATACTGCCTACCACCTTCACAGTACAGTAGAAGGGCTCTTGAGTTTTCAAGCGGACCTTGACATGACGCAGAAGTTCGGTGGCGGCGTTGTAAGTGAACAATACCAGTGCCGGCGATCGTACAAAAAGGCAGCTTTCGAACGAGCGCCAGACTCAAGCGTATTTGTATATGCGTCGTTTTTCACTCATTGATAGCCCCGCCGCGGGGGTCTAGTGGCTAAGGTACTCGGCTGCTGACCCGCAGGTCGCGGGATCAAATCCCGGCTGCGGCGGTTGCATTTCCTATGGAGGCGAAAATGTTGTAGGCCCGTGTGCTATGATTTGGGCGCACGTTAAAGAACCCCAGGTGGTCGAAATTTCTGGAGCCCTCCACTACGGCGTCTCTCATAATCATATGGTGGTTTTGGGAAGTTAAACCCCACAAATCAATCACTTATTGATACTCCATAAGGGAGATCGTGGGCTTGTCGGCGAACAGCAGTTTCTGATATGGCAATCTGATCTTTCATCGAAGTCGCTTTTCGTTTCAGCTGTCCACCTGCCACTGTGTTATTGATATTAGTGCATGATCATTGATTGGTGTACGCAACTGAAGCGTTGCACTGTTAAACATTAGATTGACGGTACGATTCTCCATTTTAAAAAAACTGCTGAGAGGAAGTAATTTACAACGAGAAATAATTGTAAATTAGTGAATAAATAAATAAATAAATAATTGAATAAATAAATAAATAAATAAATAAATAAATAAATAAAGAGAGGGAAAGAAAGAACAGCAGTAGGTCAGGCGAACCCCCGTCAAGCTTCACTTGACTCTATTCTTTCAACAGCGCAACAAGGTCTCCTAAATATTATTTTTTTTCTATATTCAAACACGTTCAACAATGATGAATAAGATGGACTACGCACCTCAGTGGCGGCCATTTTGAATTCGTTTCTCAGTTCATCCATTCATTCGAGGCAGCCCGTGAGTGACAATATCGCGGCTCAGAGAAAGCTTGCGCTTAACAAAGTGCTGCTTACTTGGGCTCGTTGTTGAGACATGTTCGAGAATGTAAAACGTATACAGCGCTGCCATATGACGTAGCACTTTAACATACCTTCGATGGTCACTGCGCCTAACATCGTGCCTGTGTAAACAGGCACGCCGCTACTCGAATACAGTTGAGAAAGGCGGATATCTGAGTGTTTAGGGCGAAGCTTAACGCGCACTCTACTAGAAGACGTGTGAGACACTATTCGGATATCACTTTCAGTATACCTGCCTCAGAAACCCTCTCGGAGTATTGGTCAACACGTCCACTTAGCTCGCGATTATGTGCGAACAGGCGTTCCCGCAGTGAACAGGGCTTGCAGGCCTTATCGCTGTATACAGCATAAGATCTATGGCGAAAGACGCGCATAAGGGTGGCTGGGCGCTCGTGTGGGTGCGGTGTTCCACACGGCATGTTTGCGTAGGACGAACGCCGCATAGGTTTCCCACTGCCCGAAGCGAGTTCGGAAGACGTCTTCTTTTGCAGTCTAATTACGGGGTTCGAGCCGCCACTGGTGCTTGCGCAATTAGCGATGTGTATTCTAGATAGAGCAGCCCACCCGCTCACTTCTAATCACAGTGCTGCTGCTCCGTTACGGAACTCACGGCTAGCTTATTTTATCGGCGCCGTTGCGCCCATGCTGCCGCACCTTTTGAGCCCCATTCCACGGGCTCCCGAGTGCGCCCCTCGTAGTTTGACTATAAGCTGGATGATTTCACGCAGGAACGAAGTTATGTCTACGACGACTCAGGCTGTCATGCGTGCAGCTTGTCATTTTCGCCTGGCACTTTAATGTCGTAAGTCACCCAAAGGTCCTCACGTTTTCCACATAATCGCGCAAACTATCTGCTTTTTTTTTCTGCCTTTGAACAAATCTGATTTCGATGTCCTAAGCGAGACTTTCTGTGAGTGTGATCGCACTTTGTTTTCAAAAGGACATTATTTCAATACAATTAGCAAAGAGGAAGTTGGGCGAGGCATTTGGCTGTAAATTTCGCAAGGCTACATCCGCCGGCCGCCTAGAACTTCCCAAGTCCGAAACCCTAATCACATACACAAAAAAGAAAGAAACTTTGACCCAGAATGTATGACTGTGCGAAGTAAAGTGAAAATGGCTTTGTAAAGTAGGAACCATACGCGGCTAAAATAATTAATGACCGTTCTAATCACACAAAGGTTGTAAATATTTCCATATCTGGAACAAGATATAATTTCAATAGAGGCTTGAGTTCGACATATCGCGGAGGGGAAGCCGAGAAACGACTAAAAAAAAAAAGTCTTTTGGGGTCATTCGCAATTTCTTCCGAACCACTTCAGCTCTCCCCTTCACGAGACACATCCCCCCATTTGTTTTTTTTTTACATTTTGGGCTTATAGGGCAGACGGACCAAGGCGTATACACAAACACACTTCTAAAAGAGAGAGAGAGAGAATAAAACATTAATTGTTGATAAGTTCATTAGCTGATGATTGTGTCTCCTAGTCCGAAATGACATTCTTGCCGCCATCTGGCCTTGGTCGACTACAGTTGTTGCCCTGAGTGAGAGCTGCACAGGGTCACCACCGACTCGACTATTGTGGGATTATGCTTTGCCAATATATTTAGAATGCTTTGGCACTCCCTAATCATGTAAAATAGGTTGGTCGTCTGGGGATGGAATTTAGATTGTGGATTGTACACCGAAGGGTCTTCGTGGACAAGACATAAGTATTTGGAAACGATAAGGAGCCACGTGACTTGCTTTGCCTTATCTAATTTAGTATCAGGTGGAAGTAGAGTGTGTCTACTCAGCCTGAGGAACGCTGCTGCCGCCTTCACGAAGACATGTTCACTTCTCACAATTATTACGGCGAGACTCTTAGATGCCCCGTCAAACGTGAAAATTGACCGTCGGAGCCAGCATGGCTCTATGTCGGGCTTCACTTGAGTGGAGCAGAAAATCGTCGCTTCATGATGTCATCACGACGTTGCTGAGGGAGACGGCGCAAAAACTGGACGGAGAAAGATTGATCGCACAACACAGACGCTGACTGTGCGTAAATTTATTACACAGGGAAGTATATAGCTGAAAACAGAAACAAGAGTAAAAGCATCACGTGCACCCTTCAAGACAGCCTTCTGCAATTCATCATGACGTTACAAGTTGCCAAAATTCGCGACGCCACGTGACACTACATGACTGAAGTCATCGCGCAACATCGTCGCTTGGTCAAAGGTGGGCCGATCTCGGAGGTCATGCAGTAGAAGAGAAAGAACAGGAAGCTTGCGATGCCTCTGATCCTGGAGGCAATGCGAAACCCTGTTGGATGCAGGATGCGTTTCAAACGAGACGGGGGAGGATCAATACATCGACTGAGGAGAAGAAGTAGAATATGACTTTCACCTTCGAGTCGAGTTAGGCTAATGCATAAGCAATCCTTGTGAATGCGTAAGTTGTAAATTAATCGCAACGGAGTACATCGCAACGCAGTACTGCTGTGCATTACCGAGCAGTCTTTTTTACCAGGATATATAAAGTTGGGGTTAGGAAGTGTGCGCGTATAAGGTGGCAGCAGCAAGCACAGGACCGAGTTGACTGGCGGAACACGGGCGAAGCCTTTGTCCTGCAGTGGGCGTGGTCATGATGGCGATGTTTATAATGATGTAGCAAAAATAACCCACCTGATAGCCCCGTATAATTCTGTAGGAGCTTTCCAGTCCTCACGAAGTTATAACTGAGCTCTGCCGAAGCACACATGTCGCGGGGAATCTGGCGGTGCTTTGATGTTTGCGCGATAGTGGCGTCAGTCAAGGCGCGGTGCCTAACTTCACACTTTTCAAGCCAAAAATGAATTCGTTTTACTCGGCGTACAATGTTTTGCTTTGATATGTCGACGATCTTAAAGTCCCGTTGGGTAACCTTGAAGTGTGTGTTACAAAAGTACCAATTGGTAAAATCAAGCAGTCTGGAAAAGGTGACCTAATAAGATGTAAGGTTGGTCTTACAAGGATTACTTGCAGTGTCCTCCATTTTCAAGGTGAACGAGGTCCATTCTGGGAGCGCATTGAAGTGCAGCGGCTCATGTTCACCACCCACCTGCTACAGCGGCAGTATTCCGTTGTAGCTACGGGGGAGAGAAAACGGGAAAAAAAATACACACATTATATTCCGATGCACCGCGAACAGGGTGCAGGAAAAGACGTCAGATATGTGGGGCATACAAAACAGCAGACGCAACGCGGCGTGCTTCGCTTCTCTGCAGATTTACAGTGCCGACTTCAACATAACCCACGTTGTGAGTTTCGTATGTAATCACGCCTTTTCGTGGCTGTTCGTGAACGCTGAAGCATGTTCACCCCGAGAGTGGTTGACACTGTACGTGTTGATATCACCTGTCTCTGGAACCAAGCGTCGAATTCAACGGAGAACGCCTGCTACTATAAAGAGGGAACAAAAGCGTCCATCTTCTAGGCTAACACGTTTGCCTCAAATGCCTCAATGCGCCTATACGTACTGAAAGTTTGGTTACTCGCCAGGTGTGGAAGTAAAAGGGCGTCCATTATGACCCGGAGTGGTCGCGTCTGAAGCACGCATTCGTAACTCTGCATCGTCACGTAGGTTCTCCATAGGCGACAGGCGCATTTAGGGCAAGTTTATTGCCAGCTGTGTTTGCAGACTCAAACGAATGGACACTTCATTTGCAGAGCTCATATGTTTACGAAGCCTATTTGAAGCGATCTTCAAACTTGACACAATGACTACACACCGAGTTTGTCGCACGTTTCGCTTATTTAGCTGCGCGCCCTTTTTCACGTCCGGCAATTTGCTCTGGGAACGGACCGCGTACTTTGTTTGTTTCGCGTAATAACATATCCTAATGGCTCTAGCAAAGCAGACATGGAAATAGCAGTTTCCGTGAAATACCTTTTACTACGTCACAAGAACAAAATCAAGGGAGGTCCCTGCAGCTTCCGGCAAAACTTGTGTCCTGCTATTAAACGTACCCGAGTCGCATGCTCAATAGAGCCGTCATTCACTTTTTTATCATGCGACTTGAAACAGGCGTATTTACAGGGAAGGCTCTATTGTTCGCTGTGGAACGCGTTATGCAAAAAGGGCAATTATGTTCAGTCTCACTCTATACGCATGCTCAAAAACCCTCTCCGTGCAAAAAATCCGGCGCTTTCGAATATTTATTCCCCATTGTATCGCAACTACCTACCTAACCAAAACGTCGTGGTATATATGCTCGGCACGTGGTCACAGATTCCACATCCTTACACAATTGCTACGACCCATTTCTATAGCTGCCGCTGCTACGGTGGTACAGTCATACGCTGCTAAGCTGCTGACCCCAAAGACGCGGTTTTTATCCTGGCCTCGCTGCAGTGGAGGCGATCTGCTAGACGTCCGGCGTGTACTGTCAGAGCCCGTTGATGAACACCAGCCGGTCAAAATTTCCAGAGCCCTCCACTGCGGCGTGCCTCATAATTATTTCGTTGTTTTGGCACTCGAAACCAATTATTCTTATTATTTATTCTTTGCCACTAAAAAAATTCATTGGACTCCTTTCGTAGAGTCCTGGCTGACTTTTTTTTTTCTTTAGGGCACGTTAAATCTGTTTTCTACGACTCTTCGAGAATGGTACGATTGCCCCCAAAACAGTGTAGACCTGCCTCTTTAAAGAGAGTCGCACTTTTTAGCGTGCATGAAGCTGCAGCGAGCGTCGGAACTCGGCAGCCCACGTTGAGTACGTGACACTCAACGTTGGTAACGCTATCCTTTCCTTCTCGCCTCTCGCGGCCACCACCGATCAGCAGACTGGGAATCGACACTACCACTGCACCGCACGGACGTCTCGCATCGCAGTCAGACCATGAGCCTCTCTGCAAAGCCATTCCGGCACATAAAACTACATCCGGTGACGGCCGAAACCATTTATAATAAAGCCTATATACCATTACACCACATTACGGGAGTTGACCGTGACTGTACTGTCCCCTGAGTCTGTACTGTCCCCTATAGTACGATTTACTGGGTCTGCTCCCTGCCCTTTGCGTCTGTTTGAAAATATTCACTACGCGCAGTCACTTGTAGACTGTGGATGACGCTCCTGTGCGCTGTAATATTCTTCCTCAGCTTGCTGGAAGGCCGGAAATCTGAGAAGAAGATGACATGCTTCTATACTTCTCACGTACGAAACTTCTCGCTCGTTGTAACTTTCTGGAACACGACATGATCCATACGGGGTATCCTTGAGTGGTGTGCTTCTTACGGTCTTTTCTTTTTTTTTTTTGAAAGCGTAATTTCTGTACAGAGCGGGTTTTGGTGTCTCAAAACATTCAATTCTGGTCTGCTCGATAGAAACAAAATAACGAAGGTTCGGCCTGTAAAGCCACCAATTGCTAGATTGTATCTAACGGTTCAAATATTGTGAGCGCAGATTAGTAAGTTTGAAATGAGTTCTTTTTTTTCCTCCTTTTCGCGACATATATTTTTTTTTTCCGTAAGTTGACTCTACAGCAAAGAGGCTAGCAGAAAAGAGTGTATTCCTTTCAGAATTTCGAGCACAGTTAGCCGTGCGGAGTCGGAATTCTTTGGGATATATTTTATGCTGAGCACTGCGAAAGAGGGATTACGTACGCATACTGTTAGGGGCTGTGATGATAATTACGAACTGTGGATGTAAACTTGCGCAAGGTAGCCAGGTAATTTCTGACACCATAGCGCTTTCCGTTAGCGCCGTGGCATTTATTCATTTTATTCGCATTGTACTCGCTGATTAAAGTTCATTTGTTATTATTTTTTTATTTCTGTCTTTCACCGGGAGATATAAATTTGTGTGCAGTGATAAGCGTTTGCTTTAGCCTGCGTCCTGAACCATAGCGATGCACAAAGAAATACATTAAGAGAACGCAGCCGAGCAAGGTAGTTACACTTGGCCCATCGGAACTTCGTGTACCTTCGAGAAAACTGATATATCAACAAAGAAATCAAATGGCCACTAATAAGCGGTGCGCAGTGGGCAGCTGTTCCTCTCGGCATGCCGTTTAGTAAATACGAACGTGCACCCATTGATCAGAAGCAAGCACCTCTACAAGTTAAAGATAATAAAGATAGCGATAACGGCCGAACAAATACGGAAAGATAAACGGTCGAAGAAAAAAAAGGTATCCGTTGCCGAGAAAAGTAGCAGCCGCGGCGGGTGAGGAGGAGGTGCACCGCGATGGCTTCTTCTCGGGGCTGACATGATGAATGGCGACTGGCGCGTAATTAATGCCCGAAGTGTACGCCCATCACAGTCTACGGCAGAAAAAGGGCGTACGCGTGGAACAGGAAACAAAAAAAGGCGCGTTTTATGCGAAGGAACGATCGGTGTCGAGCTTGGCGTGCTCCAGTTTATCTTTATTTTTTGTTATTCTTCATCCTTCATTTCCGGTCGCCTCGGGAGAACATTTACCCGAGTTCGCGCGTCACTTGCCACGATGCCTGTCTGTGCCAAGATGCACCAGCTGGAAGAAAAGAAACGTCCCCCCCCCCCCCATCTGAAAAAAGTATAAACGTTTTCAGATAATATAGCACCATCGACTTGCCTCTGATAATGATGCGGGTCAGATTGCTTTGCTTCGGTGTTATGTCGCCAATTATCCATAGTTATCTGATTGATTTGCACGTATTTTCAACAATGTGTTTCTATTGAAACCAATTTTTGTCCCCTTCCCATTCCCCCGGCGTAGGGTAACAAACCGGGCATGTGTCTGGTTAACCTCCCTGCTTTCTCTCTTGTTGTTCATCTCGCCCCCCCTCAAAACAAAGATGTCATTTTTGTAACACTGCTGATGTGACTCGGTTTCCATGAGATGGAGTAGTCTCCTTTTCTTGGGAGACGAAAATAATTGTGATGATTGATGTGTTGTCCGATCTAACAATATAGCGAGCGAGCCTGCGATTGCGGGGAATGTCTTCAGAAGGGACTTATAGCCCGAAGAAAATGTTCAAACTTTGCGAGATTTACTGCTTTGCTGCTCTATATATGTGTGCCCTACCGCAGGGGCGCCTGCGCAAGTAGGCGTTTGGTGTGTAGCGACACCACGAACCCGAGCTAACGGGGGAGTTTCGACTCCCTCCCACGCCTAGCCGTGCGTGGCTTTGCCGTGTCCGAGGAAAAGGGGATCCTGGGGGTTGAGCCGACGCTGGGTGATTGGACCGTTAAGGCCCCCCGGCAGAAGCAACACACCCCTTTGGCCCCGGCTTCACGTAGCTGACCCACCCTGAGCTGACCCACCCAGGGGAATCGGCAGTCGCCTTTTCCTATCTCTCTCTCCCTACATCTTCGTCTTTATCTCTTACTATTTATCTGTCCTGTCTTCTACTCTCTTCCGTTTACTTCGAAACTTCCTGGCGGCTAGGGTTAACCCTGTGCAAATAGCCTACCTTGGTCTAGGCGCATTGGGTTATAGTGGCGTTGTACGGCTGGCGTCTGCAGGTTTCAGCATTTGTAACCTTGTAGCGTCCCCTCGTTGGGCTCCGTGGTGGGTGGCCGCCAACGCTGCTGAACAACAATAAGGAAGACATGCATGGAGCGTTCCCACTACTGTCTGATCGTACCGGCTTAAAGCCGGTATGCACCGATGATCTCACCAGAGAAGGATTGGCCACCCTGGTGCAGTATTCGGCCACCCCCTCCCGTAGGCATTCGTCAATTAACTCACGGCCCTCAGTCCCCACCAGCTGCGGAGCAACTGACCACGGCGGCGGTCAGATCTGCAAAGCAGCAGAGGGTGCTAGGAATCTCTGGATACGGACAGGCCACCATTGGAACTTGAACTTAGCAACGTTTAACGTTAGAACGTTATCTAGTGAGGGAAGTCTAGCTGTATTATTCGAGGAGCTAGAAGGCATTAAATGGGATATAATAGGGCTGAGTGAGGTTAGGAGGACAGATGAGGCCTACACTGTGCTACAGAATGGGCACGTCATTTGCTATCGGGGCTTGGCAGACAGAAGAGAACTGGGAGTAGGGTTCCTAATTCACAGAAACATAGCTGGCAACATAGAGGATTACTATAGCAATAATGAAAGGGTGGTAGGCATTGTAATTAAACTGAATAAAAGATACAAAATGAAGGTAGTACAGGCTTACGCGCCTACATCCAGCCATGATGACGCTTCAGTTGAAAGCTTCTATGAAGACATGGAATCGGCAATGAGTAAGGTGAAAACACAGTATACTATAGTAATGGGCGACTTTAATGCAAAGGTAGGGAAGAAGCAGGCTGGAGACCAGGCAGTAGGAGATTATGGCATCGGCACTAGAAACGCCAGAGGAGAGCTACTAGTAGAATTCGCAGAACGCAATAATCTGCGTATTTTGAATACCTTCTACCGAAAACGAGAAAACCGCAAGTGGACATGGAGGGGCCCTAATGGCGTAAATAAGAACGAAATAGACTTTATAATGACTGCACACCCAGGAGTCGTGCAGGATGTGGAAGTGGTTGGCAAGGTAAGATGCAGTGACCATAGAATGGTACGGGCTCGAATCCGCCTCGACTTGAAGAAGGAACGACAGAAACTGATACGCAAGAAGCAAATCAATGAGCTAGCACTGAGAGGGAAAGTACAGGAATTCAGAGTGTCACTGCAGAACAGGTACTCTGCTCTTAGCGAGGAAACCAACCTTAGCGTAGATACAATGAATGATAATCTGACGAGTATCATCACGGAGTGTGCAGTGGAAGTTGGAGGCAGGGTAGCTAGACAGGACACCGGCAAGCTTTCCCAGGAAACGAAGAACCTAATTAAGAAGCGTCAAATCATGAAAGTGTCAAGTACAACAGACAAAATAGAACTGGCAGAGCTTTCGAAGCTGATTAATAGACGTAAAGTATGCGATGTAAGAAGCTATAACATGGAGAGAATTGAGCACGCTCTGAAAAACGGAGGAAGCGTCAAAGCAGTGAAGAGGAAACTTGGGATAGGCAAAAGGCGGATGTATGCACTAAGGGACAAAGAAGGCAAATTAACTACCAATATGGATAGGATAGGTAAAATAGCGGAGGAGTTTTACAGAGATCTGTACAGTAGCCGAGACAACCACGACCTTAATACTATAAGAACTAGCAGTAACCCAGACGACACCCCACCGGTAATGATAGAAGAAGTCAGAAAAGCTTTGGAGAGCATGCACAGAGGCAAAGCTGCTGGTGAGGATCAAGTAACATCAGATCTGCTGAAAGATGGAGGAAAGATTGTGTTAAAAAAACTAGCCACTCTATTTACGAGATGTCTCCTGACGGGAAAAGTACCAGAGTCTTGGAAGAACGCTAACATCATCTTAATACATAAGAAAGGAGATGACAAGGACTTGAAGAATTACAGGCCGATCAGCTTGCTCTCTGTAGTATACAAGCTATTTACAAAGGTAATTGCTAGCAGAGTAAAGAAAACATTAGAATTCAATCAACCAAAGGAACAAGCAGGATTTAGAACAGGCTACTCAGCAATTGACCACATACATACTATCAATCAGGTTATAGAGAAATGCTCAGAGTATAACCAACCACTATACATAGCCTTTATAGATTAGGAGAAGGCGTTTGATTCAGTAGAAATATCAGCCGTCATGCAGACACTGCGGAATCAAGGCGTAGATGAAATATATATAAACATTCTGGAAGAAATCTACAGGGGATCAACTGCTACCATAGTGCTTCATAAAAAAAGCAACAGAATACCAATAAAGAAGGGTGTAAGGCAGGGGGACACAATCTCCCCAATGCTATTCACTGCGTGCTTACAGGACGTTTTCAGAAGCCTAGAATGGGAACAGTTAGGGATAAGAGTTAATGGAGAGTACCTCAGTAACCTGCGCTTCGCCGATGACATTGCATTGCTGAGTAACTCAGGGGACGAATTGCAACTCATGATTACGGAGTTAGACAAGGAGAGCGGAAAGGTGGGTCTTAAAATTAATCTGCAGAAAACGAAAGTAATGTACAACAACCTCGGAAAGGAGCAGCGCTTTGCGATAGGTAATAGTGCACTTGAAGTTGTAAAAGACTATGTCTACTTAGGGCAGGTAATAACCGCAGAGCCTAACCACGAGATTGAAGTAACTAGAAGAATAAGAATGGGGTGGAGCACATTCGGCAGGCACTCTCAAATTATGACAAGTAGATTGCCACTGTCCCTCAAGAGGAAGGTATATAACAGCTGTATCTTGCCAGTACTTAGCTACGGAGCAGAAACCTGGAGACTCACAAAGAGGGTTCAACTTAAATTGAGGACGACGCAGCGAGCAATGGAAAGAAAAATGGTAGGTGTAACCTTAAGAGACAAGAAGAGAGCAGAGCGGATTAGGGGACAAACGGGAGTTAAGGATATCATAGCTGCAATAAAGAAGAGGAAATGGACATGGGCCGGGCATGTAGCACGTAGACAGGATAACCGCTGGTCATTAAGGGTCACCAACTGGATTCCCAGAGAAGGGAAGCGAGGTAGAGGGAGACAGAAGGTTAGGTGGGCAGATGAGATTAAGAAATTTGCGGGTATAAATTGGCAACAGCAAGCACAGGACCGGGTTGACTGGCGGAACATGGGAGAGGCCTTTGTTCTGCAGTGGACGTAGACAGGCTGATGATGATGATGATGATGATGATGATGATGATGATGATGATGATGATGATATGTGTGCCCACAAACTACCTCCTGTGACGGATATAAACTATTAAGAACACTACCATGAGCGCTACGCGACTACGCAGAATAAGTGGGCGTTATCTCGACACACGCGTCGAAATATGCGCGCCATCTCTCGACAGTGACGCAATGTAAAATGTACTTGAGGGGGCTTCATTGTTGAAGATCGATAACGTCGATGTTTACATCAGAGCAAGCCTTGTGTAACAGGCCGTTCTGTAGCAATAGTGTCGAAAAAGTGGCCGTACTTCAGTTAAAACATTATAGATCGAAACGAATCTTATTTATGAACTATTGATGCTCAGAAAATTGCGATGAATGCAGTAAGAAAAACGGAAAGTTTAGCTGGCCTGCAGGTCACGGGATCGAATCCCGGCTGTGGCGGCAGCGTTTTCGACGGATACAAAAATACTTGAGGCCCGTTTACTTCGACTTAGGTACACGCTAAAGAACACCAAGTGGTCTATATTTCCGGAGCCCTCCACTACGGCGTCTGCTTTTCTCGAGACCGAGAGCCGGCCGTGGCGGCTGTATAGCCGTAAAGGTGTAATACTAGAAGCCCGTGTACTTAGATTTAGGCGCACGTTGCGAAACACGGGATGGTCAACATTTCGGGTGTCCTCCACTACTGAGTCCCTCATGGTTTGGGGACGTAAAATTCAAACACTGCGAGTATCAGAGAAGTATTCCTCTACGTACGCGTGCAGCCTCACTCTTGGTGGGTGCAGTTAATCGTGGACAATAAGTAGGCGCACTGATGGACGATGGACGCGGCTGAAACGGACAGTTGACAAGCGAACGTACAATGCAAGCATCGCACCTATACAGCCCGACAGCCATCCTCGCACAGATGGTTTCGTGGTGTTTGACGTGACTAATGTTTCCATTGCAACGACTCTAATTACGCTAATTACGCACTACGAATGTGCATACCTGCCTGGAGATAAAAAAGTGGGGGAAGTAACATTTCTTTCAACGTTGGTTAATTTTACGGTGTACACGACGGTTGTCATAATTAGGATTTTTGTTTCTGTGAAACGCTATCAAAGCAAGATCATAACGGCCCTAACAATCTACGAGTGTGAAGGCTCAGCAAGACATTATAGTTCGCTTGATTTGTGTAATGTACTAGGAACTGCGTTAATGTGTTGGAAGAGCGCAACTTTATATTACTGCATATAAGAGAGACGTAAAAGACTTGTATAACTGTAGACCGATCCGCTTAGTGAAAAAACAAAAAAAGCCAGACCAAAATTGTCGTTCTCGGCAAAATGGCTTCTCGAAAACGATGTGCGATCCTTAAACATTCGGTCTCTTATGTTTCATAAAAAGCCTCTGGTGACTTCCACTGTTTCGAAATGAGAGTGCACTACCAACTCGCCCAATCAACCATATTGACAAAAGGTGACTTCGACACTACCGTTTTAAAACGAGAAAAAAAAACTTCCAGGTCTACAGCGGTTCGGTGAAGAATCGGAAATAGGGAGAGCTTTCAAGGACAAACCTTTTACACCACAAGTTTCCATAGTCCATCATTTCATTCCTGCATCTGACTGCGTGCGTTTTTTTTTTTTCTCAGCGCGAAATTAAACCCTTGTTTGAAGTTTACTAAACACATTTTTTTTTCATTTAGAAAACAGCCTTCTGTATAAGAGCACTCATTAAATCTCGTCCATTTTTCTAACTCGACACCTTATTATCTTTACACTTTGTTTTCATACATTTTCACATTACCTATGACATTACTTCTTGGTGACATACATACAACACTCTTCTTTCGCCCTTTCACGTCCATAATCAGGCCATTTGCATTATTACGAAAAACTCTCTTTAACTTAATGTTACCCTTCTCCTTCAGGATTACTTCATTCTTACTGTGTTTGGTTTGTTATTTAAACATCTAAACAAACAGGTGGTGCGTGAATTTATTGGGCCTAGACTGCTCACAAAATTTCATAGTACTAGGTTTTCCCATATCCGCAACTTCCTTTTACCTAAATGTAACACCAACTGTGACAAAATATACATCCTCCTTCACGACGAATAAATCATACAATAACTATGACAAAGTCGTCAACAATAGTTATCTCTCATTTAAGAAGTGTTCACAACTCCGAAGTATTTGTAACTTAGATTTATTATCTATGACGTACATGTTTACATCTATAACTGATTCTTATGTCGCTCACTGTCAATCATTGAAGATGTTTTTGTCTTATTTTCTAGTAGGTTAACTGTTCAACTTTGTTTGCGTTGTGTAACTTTGACGTGCTGTATATTTCATTGTTTATTTATGTTATTGTTAGCCGAGGTTCCTGCTGCAGGCGCTCGACTTTGGGACCCACGTTATCATGGCACACTACTGACCATGAGAATTGGTATTTTAAATGAATAATAAACTGAAACTTTTTGGTAATTTGTCATAAATGTAACCGTCATTTTCGTTTTGTGGGCACGGAAGAGCGACATTCTTGCGCCGAACACGCGTACAGGTGTCTAGACTAAATTGACTGCGCAGTCAATGGCATTGCGCACAAGGAACGATCCGCGTTTCTTCGAGAGTTTCCACTGCCTTCCCGAGTGTATAGGCCGATTTATATCAATTTTCGCTTCCTTAGTGCCAAACAAGTTCACACGAGCCCACCTTTCAGGGAATTTTATTTTCACTTCGACGTATAGTCACGTTTTCCGGCGCTGTGGTGTCCACGGGGTTCGCGTCTCGGCTTCTGAACGGGAAGACGTGGTGGTCGCTTTTCGATGCAGGCGATATGCTCGCCTGCTGCGCGACGTCAGTGCGCGTTAAAGGGCCCCTAAACAGCATCTTAAGATACGAAGAATGAATGCGTTGTGTTTCTCTCGTCGTTTGTCTGTGCGACGCTATTGGTGACGCCGGCAGTTAATTCCGATTTGTTCACGCGACGTCAGGATGAAACGAGCTCCTGATTGGTCAATATACGAGATATATCTTGTAAATTATAGCCTACCCCCTGCTTTGCCATGCAATCGCACACCCGTTCTGCTTTCTTTCCCATGGCTGTCGGGCGCAATAAACTGATTTCACTTTGCCTTATGAGTTTGCGACAGTGCAAGCGGCAATAGCAGCGTCGAAAAGCGCCAAACCCTGACTGACATCAACGCTTAGCGCTGACATTTCACGTATTTTATGAATAATTGATTGATATGGGGGGTTTAACGTCCCAAAACCACCATATGATTATGAGAGACGCCGTAGTGTAGGACTCCGGAAATTTCGACCACCTGGTGTTCTCTAACGTGCACCCAAATCTGAGCACACGGGGTGTTTTATGAATAAATAAGTGGCGAGGAGCACGTAGCACTCGTGGGAAGGGGAGTGAAGGCGGCGAGGAAGAAACTGGCGTCTCGCCTTTGAACTCGATGTGGTCGATAATATACGCAGACGTCCACAGCGACGTGCCTCATAAATCATGCCCTGGTAGCGTAATTGCAAGTTCGATCACGAAGGGACAAAAAGAAAGGGAGAAAGTACTGGACGAGCGCCTAGTCACAACTCGGTTGAAGCGAACGAGACACAAGAGATAACTTTAGTTTAGCGCGCGCAACGGTCTAGCGCACTCAACGCGCTAGAGAGGGCAAGAGTGCGCATGCGCTGAACCTTATAAGCATGCGTACGTTTGCGCACGCAGGAGATGCGCACGCTAGATCTCGGCGCTAATAGGGAGTTTTAGAATAGCGCACCGCGAGCCCTTGCGGTGCGGTCGCTGCCACTGCGCATGCGTCGTAACGCAAGTTGGCGTTCGCATTCGCGGACCGCACGCCAAAAATCAGAAATCGCGTGCGGTGATGGCGGCCCGCAAGCGCTAATTTCGATGCTACGGGCGGTGATGGCGGCCCGCATGTGGCCCGCAAGCGCTGGTTTCGAGTCTACGGTGTTGCTGCGATCGTGCGTTGCGGATCGCGGCAAACGCTATTCTAAAGGGCAAACGCTATTCTAAAACTCATATGGCGCCCGCTACGACCGCAACGCCCGCAGCGCTTGCAAACGGTACTCTAAAGCTCCCTAATGTTGCGCGCACGCTACGGCCGTTGCGTACCTTATACCGGCGACTCTCTCACGAGATCTCGACCTGCCGAGACTACAACAGACAAGATGGCCGCGGATGACAGCAGGTACGATGGTCATGGCAGCGAACGAAGTCCATGAGAATTTTCTTTTATTTCTTTATTTGGAGCTCAACAAAGTACCCTGAAGCCAAACGGGGAACAGGTGCAGTATGGAATGCTGTAGGGCGTGTATAAACACGTTTAAAACATTTGGGCGACAGATCACGAGGCTCGTGCATGTGGCCCTGCGCGAGTGCAGCCCTCTTCCGTATAGAGTCGGCGCATGTGAACACAATATATTTTAAAAAAAACAAGAAAGAACTCGTATAAAGCAGCCAATTATTTCTACATAAAAACAAAGCAATGTCAAATAGATTTCGTTACCACTTCACGTTTGCGCAGTGGCATTTATCGGGTGCCATAGTTTCATTGCGCGCTGGAAATATGCTGGCATGTAATCTTATATGGCGCTATAGCTTCACCTTACTTTTCGTAACGTTCTCAGAGCTACAGTTTGAATTCGTTGAAATGATTCGTTATTGAACATTAGCATATATTCATAGGAAGCTTCACCTAAATAACAAGCAAAAAAAAGAGAGAACAAGCCCGTCGATTGTTTTGTTCATATAAAATGTCACGCACTTATACCTTACGCTACCTTTCATTGATTCGATTGATATGTGTGGTTTAACGTCCCAAACCACCGTATGATTATGAGAGACGCCGTACTGGAGGGCTCCGGATTTTTCGACCTCCTGGGATTCTTCAACGTGCACCCAAATCTGAGCACACGGGCCTACAACATTTCCGCCTCCATCGGAAAAGCAGCCGCCGCAGCCGGAATTAGATCCCGTGACCTGCGGGTCAGCAGCAGAGTACCTTAGCCACTAGACCACCGTGGCGGGGCTCACGCTACCTTTCATCACGCAAAACTTTCCATGGCCTAACTTTGTGCGAATGTCGATGTCCACGAACAAAAAAAAAAAACAAGGCTGCGCTGGTAATTAATTTGCATAATTCTCAATGCGCAGCTGGTGAAACACCCAATCAGATCTTCCCGAAGAAAACTTATAGAAATGAGCTCTTGCGTATTGCACTGGTTTTCATCACCTGCAGCAGTTCAGGTTCGGCAAACAGATGAAAAAGCCACGCGCGGTCCTATCTGCAGCGCAATAGGCTGGTCTTGATGAGCACATCCAATAATACGATTTCGAGCGCGCATGGCCGTTGGACCTGGCGTTGAAGGCTGCCGAAACAGAGGACAGGAAAGAGCAGCGAATCCCGAACTATAGGAGGCTCAAAGCGGTAGCAGACAAGCGAAAGCTTCACTGTTGGCTTCGTTTTTCACAGGCTCATTGCAACGGCATTTATTTATTTTTTCATACTCTAGGTCCAATTCACTACCCAGTTTCGTCCCCAAGTTAGGGGGCGGAAACTCCCTATACCTCCCATATATAGTTTACGCGCCCGCGCATACTGATACGCCGCGGCAGTGCACCGCTATTGCCACTGGCGGCTGCCGGGCATCAAACTACATAAATTACGATCAGAGCACTTCTTTCATGACGTCACTGGTGAGGTCACCAAATGGAGGGGAGAATGGTTCCCGTGGAAGCTAAGGGGGGGGGGGGGAAAGGGAGGTTAGTGACTCTTAAAATAAAAGAAGAAAAAGGTGATCTCCGCAACTGTCAGCAGGTAATAGCGACACCTCAGCAGTATAGCTCACGAGGGAAAGAGATTAGGAGGAATTAAAAGGGATAGAATGAGAAATAAAGATTAAAAAAAGAAAAGGTTTAGGACACGGTCGAAGGAGTCCGAGGACGGCGAACCCCTCGGCAAGAGCTTTATGGCGTCAGGGCAAGACCGTCCGGCACGGAATACAGAAAGCGAGTCCCCTTGGAAGCTGTCCTTTCGCACATCGCGTGCAAGCGGAATGTGTTTGTGCCCTCTTTCAGGTTTTTTTTTTCTTCTTTTTTTCTTAACATTTCTTTTTCTTTTTTCTTAACATTTCTTATTTTTGTTCATGTGTTCTCATGCGTTTAAAGTTAAGCTTACTGATTTCTCACTAAGAAGAAACTGGATCTACAGTAAAAAAATAAACTTTCTTATTGCATGTCTCGCATGAAAAAAAAAAACAGACATACGCGTAGTGTGAGAGTGTCAATCTATAAAAGCAGCTTGAGGTTACAACTGACGTACGGACATAATGAGAAAACGCGGAGCCCATAATATCAAAATCAATGCGAAGTTCTCAACGATCATGTGTACGACACAACATATTTGACTCAATCGCATTTGTTATGACTGCGATCATCATTGTTACAGAACTTGACTGCCTAACGAGACTGAAGTTTAAAGGAACGGATAGGCGTGAAGGGATCAGAACTTCTTCGAGACAACGTCGCTAGCAACAATGTTTCGGCAAGTTGGCTGGTTCTCGTCAGGGCAACAACATTGCCGGGACGAAAAAAAAAAGTTCACCTACCAAAACGTTCACTCAGGCGACGTTCCCTATAATAATTTTTTAAAAGCATCCGGTACCTCAATGTATTGGAGTGACAGTATTAGCAGTAAATACACACAGAGACCCAAACAACGGTTACATAAATTTCATGAGAAGGAAAAAAAAACATATAATTGATTCACATCATGTGAACTGCATGCCAGAAGTAAAAGAAGCAAAAACTATTTGGCCGGTCCAACACGAATTCACGCCTTTCAAGAAACCGCATTTCGCTGACTCAAGCTTGGCTGCCGTCTTATAAACAATTAGTCTAGCGATACTGCACTTATGTCAGTCCAATCAGGCTTGAAGAGAACTGGGTTCACTCATGTAGTCTAAAAAAACCAATACCTGCTCAAATCATGGTTCTAAATACTTCTGCTCGCCCGTTGTCACTAGGAAATCTGAAAAACCTTCGCGGCTGAATATCTTCTGGTAAACACACCGCAGAGCTGTGAAAAACATGTGTTAACCGATCTCCATCGAATGCATGGTTGACTTGCTCGGCGTAGCTCACTGCGGCTTCCGTTCTCTGCACACCATGGAACAACTTTCTGTCTGATCTTTCCCGTATACTTGGAACGCCAATCCAGCGAGATAATATCGCTGAGCGAGTGGCAAGAAGGACCAGACGCAAGCGTTGCGAACAGAAGTCAACCAGCTCCTACGCTTCGCCTTATTGAAAATTCGCGAAATAAGAAAAAAATACAAATAAACAGAACAGTAGTTCTTTACAGAGATGTTGTATTTGCTTATTTGTAAAAAATTTTAAAACCCTAACAAATGCGAACACCTACATCTAAAGCACTTCGTTTAACCCAGATCTTAGGATGCCCGGTCAACCACTACGAGTGTGCACGTTCCTTCAGAGCTAAAGACTCGCTCGCTGGATTCCGTGTCGACTGGTTGTGCCCTCGCGATCTCCGACGTCAGCGTAGTTCTGGCCGACTGGGCTGGCACTACGTCATCTCCTGACGGCGATCTCCGACGACAGCGTAGCTCTGACCTACTGGACTTGCCCTACGCCATCTCCTGACACCGACAAGAGCTCTCGCAAGTGGTGCCCCGTCCTCGGACTCCTGTGACCGTGTTTCCATCGTTCTTATTTCTCCTATCACCTCGATATGTCCTCGCTCGCTGGCTTAGCGCGTCTCTCTCTCTCTCTACACCTTTATTTCTATCCTTTTAACCCCTCCTCACCCCCATACCTTGTGATCTACTGTTGAGGTGTCGCACCCTGATGCAGACAGTTACGGGGCTCACTTTTCTCTTCTTTTCCCTCTTATAGCTACATCTCTCTCTCTCTCAGACCGAAACTATAGCGATGAGTTCCCGGAGCCTGCCCAAGTTTTTTCTACTACAGCCATGATTGAAAAGACTGCCATTCACCAGCACAATTTGGGACAATATATGCGAACGGAATAGCCATTAATCCGATGCGTGCCGACATTAAAAACAGGGCTCTTTGTGGCCGCTCTTAGTGGCGTTTTCTCTCATTGGCTTTCCCAGTTAAATAAAGACATATGAACTACCGCTCCATCCTGATGAGGTTCATCAATGAACATGAAATGGGCGTGAGCTCCACCAAAGTAGCCTCCATTGTCAAGTCTCGTGGACGTCCTTGAGCCGAGCTTTCCCGTGTTGCTCACTTAGCATTGCCCGCTTGCGACAGAGATTTGCTTGGCTCGTTGTTTTTTTTTCTTTAATTTTTGTACAAAAAAATGCTCGGCTTGAAAAATGGGCTCCTGTGCACCTACACAATTTTTGACGCGCTTTTGATATTACGGAAAAGATAGACCTTTGATGATATCCCCGGAGGTTTATCCCATGGCTTGCTACTCCATGTGTCGATTATTGAATATACACTATATACAATGGCAACATAAGCGCAGACATAATACGTATACCCACAAACGTACGCACTTACGCATGCATGGGAGGAATTCAAAATGTTTTGGCCAGGCGTATATATAGTCATCAGAAACGACAACGGCGCTTTCGTGTTCCGGGTGCATTGCACGGGACGAAAAGGTTGCGCAGCTCCAAGTCGCAGCATTTCTTAACATAATACGGTTAACACTCGGTCTAACGAAACCAGAGTTCAGGAACATTCTGATCGAACGAGGGAATCTTCATCCACCGGCAAATCTTGATGTGGTTCAATTTTGTCATAAACCGTAATTAACGAGACCAACTTGGCAGAGAAACCGATTCAGCGCAATTTCTTTCAAAAATCGGATTAGTTCGATTCTATATTTTTGACATAGACGGGGTTTTAACTCGACAGCGTTACACCGAACGCTCTTTTACGAGCGTGCGGTATAACGCTGTCGAGTTAAAACGTGTATGGCCACTCTATCCATGAGCCTGGTTTGATTTTTTTTTTTTTACGACGCTGCATGCCGACCCCGTGCACGGAACAAGAGACTAAACTGCCGGTCGCGAACTTGCGCACCGCACAGGGGCGGCGATGCTTTATTGTCCCCGTAAATGCTCCCACAGGAGCACTGTATACGGTCGTTTCTTTTGTCGCTTCATGGTTTACGCGAAAAACGGTACTGATGCGTCTTCTGGAAACTATCTTGCTTGTCAACGCAATCTGTGCTTATCCTTCTCCTTGTCTTTGTGAGTCGGCAGCCTGTCGTAGCACGACGTGACCGTCTACTTGGATAACGGTCACGTAAGGCTGGACCGTTTTCGCCAAGTTCTCACAAGCGCAGGAGTGGGTCACAAAGACATTAACGCCGCAGTAGCTGCTGAGTGTCCCTACGTTACAATTTTATATCTCTGAAGACCGAAGAATCTCTATACTGATTTGACGAACTTCCCTATTTAACGAAGTTATTGCACCACGGTCATCGCCTCGTCAAATATAGTTTCGGTTGTAATGAAATTTCTTGCTCTTTTATATGCCAAAGCATACGACCATATAGTGGGCGTACTCTGAATTAATTTCCATCACAACTGGTTCTTCGCGCGGTGTACCTAAGTAAGTATGCATTCCATTTCGCCCAAATCGAAACGCGCGCCCGCCGTAAGTGGGAATCGAACCCGCGCACCAACCAGCTACCACTGTAAGCATATCGTGAAATAATTAATGATTGTTTGTGTCGAAACGCTGTGTCGTTATTAATGCCAACTATTTTTAACGATGAGCTATTATATCTTTTTAACGCTTTCCCTTATATATACAGACACGGTTTCATGTGTAGAAACGTCTTTAGTGCAAGCCTGTTTGCTATATTCCACAAAGTTCATCGGCACCGAGCCTGGCGTGCAGAAATATACTGACGAAAATTTCGTGAGGACATTCTGCAGGACGACAATGCACTGACTCAGGCATCTACTTTTTTTTTCTTTTTCACTGACTACAAAAATGAATTTCCTCGGCTCAGAACACTGTTTCTCTGAAAGTAGTGGTATACCCTTTGTTATATTCGACTCAATACTCAAATTGACACGCTTCAATCATACAAGTGTCGCACTGGTGTTGTGTTTCGATATTTATGTAAGGCGCCGGTTACTTGTGGGAGGCAGCCATTTCAGGCGCAGACCCTTTCTGATCCTTGATAAGCTTATATAGTATACTATAGCCCACACTAAAGCCAGATGTTCCCCTCAGAGTAACGTACTCACGGAGCCTGTCTACACCAGCCGCGGTGGTCAAGTGGTGCTCGACTTCTGACCCGCGGAATAAAATCACGACTCGATGGCCGCATTTTCGATGGAAGCGAAAACGCTCGAGGCCCGTATGCTCAGATTTAGGCGCACGGTAATGAGCCCCCAGGCGGTCGAAATTTCCGGAGCACTCCACCAAGGCGTCTCTCACAATCATATCGTGGTTTTGGGATGTTAACCCGTCATAATTAGCATTGTTGTATGTGTTTACGCTATTCCCTCGCATTAACCGGTTTTTTTTGTTTTTAATCCCCCCCCCATGAAAACACACAAAGGAGGCATCGATCGGAACTGACTAAACATCCGCGTATTCATTAGGACCTTTTTTGCCGGCGTATCGACGTCTCTCAAGGCGAACGCACACAACCCCGGGCGCCTTCTCCGCAAACAAACCACGGCGCGTATCATCGCGAACTTGGCTCAAACTCGAACTCGAGAGCCGCTTCCCCGTTTCATTAGCTCCTTGTTGTAGTTCTATTCTATCGTCGCTCTTAATGGCCATCTCGTTCGTACTCGTTCGGAAAGATGTTCCAGCATTTACCAGGAATCTTTAATGAACTCTCGAATTAAGGCACCCGGTACAAGCTACTTCTGCCCGGAGTTTTAAAAAATAAAGTTCGGTCTCATTGAAAGCAAAGAAGGCTGCTTTTGTTCGCCAGTCGATAGCGTTTAGCGGGTGCCATTGTTTATTTATTTTCTTTCGAGTCACCACCAACACTGTTGATGCTGATCTCGTTCACTTCATCGCCATCCATGAAGAGGCCCTCTTGTGCAGGTACAATGCAGCAGTGAGGTCCAAATTACAATAACATAGGGTACATTAATTGTTCTCCTTAACTGTAGTGTAGCCATACCTAAATTATAAAGAAGCACACACACACACACACTGTTGTGACCGGCGCCGGAGCTGAAGAGGGAGCGGCGCTCCTTTAATCTTCAAACCAAACCGAACGACCGGCTGCCTACTGTTAGGACCGGCGCCAGGTCTGACAATGGATCGGCGTTCCTTTTGATGTTCCTTTTTAGTCGCCAAACGGGTTGGCGGCCTGTGTCCGCCATGTATTGTTCCCCCCTGGCCGGAGGGTGCGGCGTCTTGCCGCCACGACACCGTGAGCAGTTCGGGAGACCACAAGTGCAGCTTCTTCTTTGGAAGATGACGGCGGCGGCGGCGGCCGGAAGTCGTCCCGCTAATTGAACGAGTCGTTCGGCGACCATTTGAAGCTTGTTTACGGCGGCCCTTTCGATGGATGCAGTCATCAACTTCAGACCCTCGCCCAGCGACACCCCTTGACGAGGAGGAGCCACGTTCGTGCCACATGGCCGTGCAGTGACCACGCTTCAATTTTGAACGTTCACGTGGACCGTGCGTGCTCGTCACCCTCGCGGGTAATGTGTGATCCGTGGTTGGACGGTGCCCTCTGTACGCGGTCCCCGATCTAGGGATCTGGGGAGGACAGACCCTTTATAATGAGCCCCCACGGCTCATTCGGTGTGCTTTTTTTCGAGAAGAGAACCAGGCAGAACAGAGCAGAACCGAGTAGAACCATGTAGAACCAAGCACCATGGAGCGCTATGTTAGGAGTCATGTAGAGGCCTGCCACGTTTGAGGGCTCACCGTGTAGGGAGTTCGCAATGTATATATTGTAAATAAACCCTCTTCAAGTCTCTCTTCCTCCTGCCTCGACAACTTCATCCCGGACCTCCGGTGTCTGGAAACCCCGGTCGCAACAACTGGTGGCAGCGGTGGGATACGAGTCTGCGACGGAGAGCGACATGTACCGGAGGCCAGCCGAAAGCCCTGGAACTCGGCGGGATCGAAGCAGCGTACCACCACCGCACGTAATGGGGTGAGTGCCTGGCTTTGTGCTTGAGATATATCGAGTCTTTTAGCCTAGATTCGTTAAAAGATAGATATAACCAACAACTGCCTGGCCACTGTGGTTGTTATCTCAGCACAAGGCAGCACTGGATGATTATCTGAGCAAGTACGCTAAAGCAGGAAAGCTTAGATGATTCAATAGGAACAAGTGGTAATGTTTCAAAATTTCTAAGGGTACGTTGCGGGTTAAATTTTAGGATGTTGTAAAAAGCAGGAGTGAAAAATTAACAAGAAAAAGTAGAGAGGGATGTTGGCCACGTAGTGCTACTTGGGTGCTTAAGCTTGTGGTCTCCGCTGTGAGATTTGCCAGGCTTCAATTTCTCTAGACCCAGAATTGAGACGCTGGTGGGTTTGTGTTTTGTCACAGCTGAGCCAAAGCAAAGTAGTCGCCATGGATCTTACGAGATTGACAAGAGAGGACCTGCTGAACCTGTGTTGGGATCTGGAGCTAGATTTTAATGATGATATGCCTGCTTCTAAACTCCGTGAAGTGATTCTCGAAAGCAATAGTGACAATGAGGAAATCGAGCACTTCGGGAATATGTACTTATTGGACCAGGAGGAGGAAGTACAAAGGGCGCAAAGAAAGGAAAGATGGCGCCAGGAGGAATTGGAAGCTGAGCGCAGGCATGAAGAACATATAAAAAGGATGCAGGAATTAGATGAAGAGATAGAAAGGCTTAATTGTGAATTGGTGGCATTGCAGCAGAGTGGTCAATCCATAGATGTAGCGCACGAACGGTGCGATGTAGCGGCGGTGCCATTTGAGACCGAAGCGAAGGCTACAGGTCAGACATCTGTAGATGAAGTGCACGAACGGTGCGACGTAGCGGCGGTGCCGATTAAGGCCGAAGAGAGGGCTACAGGTCAGAAATTTGCAGATGTACCGCACGAACGGTGCGTTTCAGCAGCGGTGCCGTTTAGGGCCGAAGAGAGTGCTGCGGGTCTGATATCTGTAGATATAGCGGCGGTGCCGTTTGAGGCCAAAGAGAAGGCTAGTGCCTGTAAGGGAATGGAACAGGTTTTAACCCATTCTGAGAGAAAAGAGCTCGCGGTCGCAGCAGGGTGTGAGGGTTCCGTGGTGGTGGAAACGGAGTTAAGATTAACAGAGTGTTCCATCGAACCTTGCAGCCCTGTAGACCATGTTGATGAGCGTCAGAGGCGGACGAAAGGCTCCAGGTTTGGCACCAAGGAATGTGCCAAACGGAGAAAGCGTCCGAAAAACAGAAGCGCGGCAAGGCTCGCGATCAGCGCGGCGCGTTTGACGAGGACCTTCAAACGGCGTGGCGGATTTGCGAGAAAAGGCCCGTTGTCTTCTCTGACTGGCTTAAATCGCATGCGTCTGAGCGGCCGGAGAGTAAGGAACAGAAGTGCGCAATCTACGCGGCCGCGGTCTAACGATGAACTGATAGGCAATCATCAGGACTGGGCGCGCGAGATGGCGGAGGAGCATATCGGTGATGAAGAACGTCAGAGTAGGACGAAAGGCTCCCAGGTCCGCACAAAGAAGCGTGCACAGGGGAGAAAGCGTCCGAAGGGCAACAAAAAGGCAAAGCTCGAGATGAGCACAACGCGTTTGAGTAAGGGTTTCAAACGGCGTGGTAAAATCGCGAGAAAAGTGCCGTTGTCATCTCTGACGGGTCTGTATCGTATGCGTCCGAACCGCCGGAAAAGAAAAGCGCATCGTACGCGGCAGTGTTTGAAGGATAGATTGCTAGGCAATTATCCAGACAGTCCGCGCGAAAAATCAGATGAGCATGTGGGTGCTGGTGAGCATCAGAGATGGGCGAAAGGCTCCGTAGACGGCACCAAGAGACGTGCAAAACGGAGAAAGCGCCGTAAAAACAGGCAGGCAAAAATCGCGACGCGTTTGAGGAATGTATTCAAATGGCGGAGCGAAATTTCAAGAAAGTTGCCGTATCGCAAGCGTCCAAGCGGCCAGAGAACAAAGAAAAGAGAAGCGCATTGTGTGCGTAAGTGGTCGAGGGGCAAGAGACCCTTCCGTTGTTCTCGCGGTGCATTGGACGGGGTGCGGGGCAAAAGAGTCGGTGGTTTTCGAGGGGCAGGAAGCGACAGCAAGTCGGCTTCGAGGAACGTCGCGGGGTTCGGTAGCAGGGCGATTGACGCGTGTTGTAGACCCCGCTTCTCGAGAAAATCGTTCCGGGCGCGACCACCGCGAGTTCGACTCAGAGTTGTTGGCGAACAGCTGTTAGCCTCTCGGAAAACGTCGACTCGGGACTGTTGAAAGGAAACATTTTGTTTGTTTTTGTGATTTTGTAAATAACTCGTTTGTACTTTGTTTTCGTTAGCGCTCTATCATTTTGGTAGCCTATATGCGTTGTATAGATCTATTGGAAGGATAGTGACACGCATTAGAGCGTACAGAATTAGGCGTTTGTCATCGGCACCGGAGTTGGTTTGTATGCGTCCGAGCCGCCGGACAAACGGAAAAAAAAAAAAAAAGCACGTTGGGTAGAAAGGCAGACCCTTTCGTCGCTCTATCGACGGCATGTTTGATGGACTGCGGGAGTGCGAGGTACTCAGCGAGAGTAAGAACGCAGGTTGTCAGCGCAGAGCTTTGCGGGGGTCGGAGGCGAAGCGAATGGGTTTTGCCATTGTTCCATTTCCCGTTCGCCTAAAAAGACCCACAGGACGCGACACCGCGCGTTAGTCCCAAAAAGGAGTAGACATCCGTGAGCTTTTGACGATGGTCATTAGTGGATTTATTTTGTTTTGAAATTTGCTTTTGACTGTTTAAGTTGTTTTGGATTTTAATGTGTTTTTTAAGAATCTCGTCTACCAAATAGTGTTTAGGTAACACATTTTTTGGTTTTGTTCATTTCTTGGGCGTTGTACGTTTAGCTAAGGTAAGCGTTGTGCGATTGCATAAACGACACGCATAGGAGCCTGCGTCATGGTAGATACGTGTAAATGAGCAGGAGCAACGTTATGAACTAATTATGACTGAGCGTAGAGACGCAAAGTTATTGCTTGCGAGATTTTTCAGGATTCATGCGAAACTTTTTTTGTTGTTCATTTAATGTTTTGTTCGCATGTGTCCGGTGTGTAAGAAAAGCTAGCTCGTGAGTTTATATGTATGCTTTGTGAAAGTGGCAACAGCAAGGGAACGGTTAGGTGGTATCTCCTCCAGGCAGGCGCACTGTGATGTGCGTTTGCGGATGTATAATAAAGAGGTTCCTAATGCAGGTGCAGCACGGCAGTTATGCTTTCGTCTTCTCAAGAGGAATTGACGACTGGCTTTGGCGGCACTAAATTTCGGGAACTAAAAGATAGCGTGAAGTAAAATGCTTCATTTTATGAGTATGATACCTGGTGGGTTACGGCGGATTACTCACGCAGGCACTCGGGTATGCCACGGTGAGCGCATCACTTGACAATTAGTTTTCTTGAAAGCAGTTTGATGGGAAGATTATTATCGGATCGGGATTAGGAGTTTTGGTGAAACCTCAGAGAAACGTCCCGATTGCTGCTTTGTGTTTGGTAATACTGCTTAAGTAAGGTTGTCTTTGGATAATTTGTCGGACTCGACGGTCTCAGTGCGGGCAGGGTGCTCTCCCGTGCCTGTGGTGGGTGTATGAATGCTTTTCCCAGAGGGGAGCCACAAGGAACGAGAGGGAAAGAGTCCTTGGCTGAGCGTCATCAGCAGTGGCCTGGAAGACAGCACTACACAGCGACACCTTCGAGCAACCTGTGCAGCTGGTCACCCTCAGGTCGCTTCTCCCGCCGGCGGACGAGCTGTTGTGACCGGCGCCGGAGCTGAAGAGGGAGCGGCGCTCCTTATATCTTCAAACCAAACCGAACGACCGGCTGCCTACTGTTAGGACCGCGCCAGGTCTGACAATGGATCGGCGTTCCTTTGATGTTCCTTTTTAGTCGCCCAAAACGGGTTGGCGGCCTGTGTCCGCCATGTATTGTTCCCCCCTGGCCGGAGGGTGCGGCGTCCTTGCCGCCACGACACCGTGAGCAGTTCGGGAGACCACAAGTGCAGCTTCTTCTTTGGAAGATGACGGCGGCGCGGCGGCCGGAAGTCGTCCCGCTAATTGAACGAGTCGTTCGGCGACCATTTGAAGCTTGTTTACGGCGGCCCTTTCGATGGATGCAGTCATCAACTTCAGACCCCTCGCCCAGCGACACCCCTTGACGAGGAGGAAGCCACGTTCGTGCCACATGGCCGTGCAGTGACCACGCTTCAATTTTGAACGTTCACGTGGACCGTGGCGTGCTCGTCACCCTCGCGGGTAATGTGTGATCCGTGGTTGGACGGTGCCCTCTGTACGCGGTCCCCGATCTAGGGATCTGGGGAGGACAGACCTTTATAATGAGCCCCCACGGCTCTTCGGTTGTGCTTTTTTTCGAGAAGAGAACCAGGCAGAACAGAGCAGAACCGAGTAGAACCATGTAGAACCAAGCACCATGGAGCGCTATGTTAGGAGTCATGTAGAGGCCTGCCACGTTTGGGGCTCACCGTGTAGGGAGTTCGCAATGTATATGTTGTAAAAAATAAACCCTCTTCAAGTCTCTCTTCCTCCTGCCTCGACAACTTCATCCCGGACCTCGGTGTCTGGAAACCCCGT